>VWZL01001615.1:803399-968914 GCA_013396915.1 Stercorarius parasiticus
AGGAGCGGAGGGAGGGAGGGAGACAGGAGGGAGAGAGACAGGGAAAACCCGTCAAGGATCTGCGGACGGGAGCGGCCGCGGCGGCCCTGCCCGCCGGCCAGCGCCTCCGCTGGCTGAGTCCCGCCCGCGGCCGGTCGCCTCAGGGCGGCGACCTTCGCTGTGTTCCCCCGCGCCCCCGGCCCTGCCTGTCCCCCTGCCCAGGGGAGGCCGGGGTCGGTGTCCCGGCTGGGGTGCCGCCCCCACTCAGGGCAGGGTCCCGGCTGAGGTGATTCCCCGCCCCCCCCGGCCTGGCTGAGGTGCCACAGGCCGACATGGTCCTTTCTGGCCGAGGTGCCACCCAACAGGCCTGGCACCTCCCGCCCCAGTCTTGGGCAGCCTGAACTGCTCTCTTCTAGCCGAGGTTTCCCAAAACTCCGAGCACGGCTGGGTGGAGACTTGGCAGGATGTCTAAGGGCTCATCCCTTCACCTCCTGGAGAAGGGAAGGCTCTGGTGAGACCTTATAGCGGCCTTCCAGTACCTGAAGGGGGCCTACAGGAAAGCTGGGGAGGGGCTGTTTGCAAGGGCATGTAGCGATAGGATGAGGGGCAATGGTTTTAAACTAGAGCAGGGTAGGTTTAGATTAGACATTAGGAAGAAGTTCTTTACAATGAGGGTGGTGAGACACTGGAACAGGTTGCCCAAAGAGGTGGTGGAGGCCCCATCCCTGGAGACATTCAAGGCCAGGCTCGATGAGGCTCCGAGCAACGTGATCTAGTTAAAGTTGTCCCTGCTTTCTGCAGGGGGGTTGGACTAGATGACCTTTAAAGGTCCCTTCCAACCCAACACATTCTATGATTCTATGATTCCTTCTCCTCTTTCCTTGGGCAAACCTGTTAAGTAAGCCAGAACGGTGCACCAGGCCAAGCGCTTTTAAATGCCAAGGGGACTGAGGAGCCTATGCTCAATGTTTAAAACTAACCATTGTTTAAAGCTTGGGACTCGTACTCATAAGTCGCTTTGGCAGGTCATTGAAAAAAACGTGACCATAGGCAAAAGTCAGTGACTCCGTTCACCAGCTGCAAACTGGGGACACTGTTTTTGCTGCTTCTCCCCTGTGCTGTCTTCTCTATTTAGTAATCAGCTCTTTATGTAGGTGTTATTTCTTACCCTGTGGTTGTAGGCTGCCTGCCACGTTAGGGCTCCAATTTCGGTTGGGACCTTCAGATGTCAGAGTAATACAAATAATTAAAAACGCTATTTTTAAAAAAAATCTTGATAGCACAAAAGTACTACATAAAGTGAGAGTTAAACAGTTAAAATATGTGCCAGGGAATGTACTAGTTCATCCCATTTAATTTGGATTTTTTAAAAAAAACCCAGTCTGCTTAAAGTCACTAAGTTGTCAGTACTTCCAAAATCTTTTGTTTTGGTCAACCTCAATGAGAAAAAGGACCAGGGAATGACAGGACTCAATAACTCTGAAGGCAGCAGTAGTAACATTAGCTGGTGTGAATTTTGGGGAACAGCTCTCTTACTTGTTCCAGCAGAATCAAGAATTTTCTGTTACACTTTTGCCAATTAAACCTATAGAGGTTTTGGGGCCTACTGGATGCTCTTCCATGGTTATAATGTTGTGTTTAGCTGAAGTCTGCTGTTAGCTCTAATCCCTTCATAAATGTTCACAAGAACTTTCATGTTTCTGGATGCCTGGAGTGGATAAGGTATAAAGATATAAATATATCTTTTTTGCAAAGCCATTCTCTTTTGCTGTGCTCTCACTGGCTCAGCCTAGCTCAAACAGGGGAAAATCTTTAGTTAGTACTTGCGGGAGAATTTTGAAAAGGATCCCTGTTCATACATCTGCAGGTGCTTGTATTTAGACAGCCGTGAGACATCCTTGGATGTCTGGTGAACCACCATACCACTTGTGAACGAGGAGGTGCCATCTGGTGCATCTGCATCTCAAAAAAAAGTCTTTCATTAACATCATATGCTGTTTGGCGAGGGGTAGTCTTACCATTATCAAGGTTGAAGCAGATCCTAGCTTCTTCCAAGTAAGGGGTGTCACTCTTAGACCGGAGTCTTCTGATGGGTCTCCGGTCTATGTCATCGTCAGAAGATGCTGTCATCAGAGTGGGCACGGTGAGAAGAGTTGCCCGACGAGCTGGTAAGAAAAAACAAATGAAGAGGAGAATAGCAGGAGAAAGGAGAAATGGAAAGGAGGAGGAAGAGGGGGAAAAAGAAGAAAAGAGAAGAAAAGAGAAAGAAAATCACTCAGTGGAAAAAGAGGATCTGTAGCAGGTAGTAGAGGCTGTTTGCTGTCTCACATGCTGCAGAATTTAAGAGCCGCAGTGAATGATGACAAGAAAAGATTGCTGTGTTGTGTGCCCCAAAGACACGTTATAGCTCTGTTACTGCCACAGCTTGCTTGTTCAAAGTTCCTAGTTTTGCAACTTAAACACTCTTTTTACAATTTCTCAATAGCTGCAGTCTCTCTTTTTCTGAATACTGTTTTTGAGGCTGTGATGCCTGAGTAATGGAAGCATTTAAGTGTTTGCTTAGTTGCAGAAATCAGTGGAAGCTGTGCTTGGGACACATGACGTGATGCCTACAACAACTATTCCAGAACTCAGTTTCTTGTTCTCTTCATTTGGGCACTCAAAATTAGCAGCTACTTTTTGCTCTTGACCACTTTATGTTTTAGTTTCTTAGTTGTGAAACAGGGAGAATCACCATTTTCTTTCAGGAGGGATTTTGTGAAGATATAAATTCAATAATATTTGTAAAGTATTCATATACTTTAGTGAAGCACCGATGAAAAGCCCATGAGGAAATTAAGATTTCTATCTTCTGAACAGGGTTTAAATGGCTTGAGGCCATGCCTTCAAGGAGAGAGCAAAATATTTAATACTGGCTCATTAAGTGAGCACTGCCCACTCCATGCATTGATGAAGCAAATGGTAGGATAGTAAAAAATTACTGTGTCATCGTGCAATTAGAAACTGTACTATAATACATATGTATAAGGAGACTGAATTAATGTTGCAGAAGCAACGCTCATCTTGGCATTGCCTAAGTATTTAACACTTGACCTTACAGCCTAGATAGTGTCCCTTTAATGTAGGTGTTTTTTATGTGTAATGTAATCATGAGTGGCTATTGAATGCTTTGGGTGCTGAGCCTATAAATTACAAATTACAAACAGAAGAGCCTCTATAAATATATCCACCTCAGTTCTCTCTCTGAGTAGATAAAGATTGTCACAAATGCTAGATGGGATCTGGCTGATCACTGAAAGCGTGAGCACCATGCACAAATACCTTCTCCATGTGTTTCTTCCCCCTCCGCCTCATATGGAGCTGGAAAGAGAATTTCAGAGCTTAAAAGCCCAACCTTACTCTTAATGAAGGACTGCTAATGTTAACTTTCATGTGGGACCCTGTAAGAGCCTAGGAGCCTAAACCCTGGATGTTCCTTGCCATTTGGGCAATATCTGGCATAACAGTCTTAGGGCTTTTGCAAGCCACCACACTTCAAATAACTATTAATGAACTGTATTTTCCTGCTGGGACTGGAGAACATGACTGATAGTGACTAAGAGCATGTTCTGCAGCCTGCTAATGGTGTGATTCTTTTAAAAGTTTTTTAGAGTTCCAAGCAATACATGTCAATCAGAAGCCTTTAGATGCCTAAAACCTGACTTAGGTGTTAGATATGATAGCATATAATTAGTATGAGTTAACAAAAGCTGTCACGCTCTATTTTTCAATTTGCAGCATTATGTAGTTTACTAAACAAGCATATCTGCGCTGCTGGAGGTAGCAGTTATTTCTGGTCTAACTGGTTTTAAATAGATTTCTTTCAAGTTTTTTCTCATTTCTAACCTAGAATTTGAATTTGAAGTAAGAGCTAAGGGCAAGAGTTGAAATTGATTTAATGGGGTCAACTATTTAGATTAAGCTAAAGTAAACACTGTGACTAGACTGTAAACTATTATTCCCTTGTAATAAGGATGTACACTAATAAAGATCAAAGAGAATGGAAAATTTCTGCTACAGAGAATTTTGAGTACTGCATCACCAAAATTACACTTAAGGAAGATTCATCTGCATATGAAGCCAGCATTGTAAAACTCATCTCATAAAACAACCTTGTAAAAGATTTGTCTTTTAAAACTGGCATGATCTAGCTGTAGTTAAAGTCAGTGAAAGGGCACCAGTGCATTTCAGGGCTGGCTGGATCACAGCACAGGAATCTATTTGGAAAAAAACTAACACAAAATTGCATATACATTTATGGTAAACAGAGAATAAGAGTGGGCTTTTCTATATAATTGTTTATAAATCATTTTTACCTTTTGGGTCAAAATATTGGGATCTGGCTTGTATTCATTTTGACTAGAGGTAGGTGGATGCTGGAAAATCTTTCCTGGAGTAATCATTATATATTACTTTGACAACCATGATTATCTCCCCTTTGTGTATATTACCAAAAGGAGTTTTCAAGAATGACTGGAAATTTAAAGTAAACATTGGAAAAATTTCAGAGGAAACTAATAAACATTAAAACCTTTTGCAATAAAAACCTAAGACCAATTCTTTTGCAGCCACAGAACTAGAAAGTATAGCTGATCACATTCTGATATCCGTACAGTGATGATGAATATTTGTGCATGCCATGAATATACCGGTATATGCTCTTTTCCTAACTGTAATCCCTAGCACTCCTTATTATGAGAATGACTTGCCATATATTTTTTAGTAAAGCTGTCAAATTTAAAGCTGCCCAATATGACCATGAGGTCCATCACGGAAAACCCACCAATATCTCTAGCTTCAGCTGCTCTCCGCAAACCAGCTCTGTCTCTGGGACACATTTTTAGGAGATGGTTTTTCAGGAAAATTAGAAAGTGTCATCTTGAAGGTCTTGGAGTAAAGGAATGTCATTATGATACACATTAAGGGACCCACTTGCGCTGCAAATGGATTTGAGACCAGTGTCCAAAAACTCATTTTAAGCAGCCTCTCTAACAGCACACGGAAGGCAAATCAGTCATTTTGGTTAGATTCATTCATTCCGTTTGCATTGTTTCTCATAGGGTTACGCCATGATTGGCACATTGCAGCAACATCTTGTCTGGTATTTCTTAGAAAGGGAAATGGTTGCTTATGGAGGAAAAATACCTTAAAACCAGAAATGCCTTAATGTATGTAATGACACCTTAGAACTGATTATATATAATCTCACATTTGTTGTCTCAAAATACTGTATGTTATTGAAGTATGACACAAGTATGCGTTTGGGAGAAGTGAATGTGAAATACATAAATTATTATATTGCATGTTCAGAGGCCTTTTGAACATATAATTTCAATATATTTAGTTACATCTACAGGTGGTCCAATTTTTGAATGCTATTTGAAATTACTGAAAACATGGACAGTTTGCAAAGAATTTTTGATGGCTTCTATTTTTTCCATTAAAATACATTTCCACATATTTTAATAAAAATACTAGTACTAATTTTTGTTTGCCAAGAATTAGCTTTATGTTTTGAAGAGTTATATTATTAATTTTTTTAAGACTTGTGGTTTTTAGAAAACTTTGGACATTTTTAATCAGAAAACTTTCAGAGGTGAAAAGCCATCATCCTAAAAATCAACCAGAGAAAACGTGAAATGTTCATCTACATTTTTCCATCCACTTTTATCAATCAACTTTTATTAAAATGTTTTTAAAATATCCCATGGGTGACACAAGTACCCTGGTCATTTTTGGCTCAATAGAGTCTTCATCTAGAAACCCTAATTTGCATAGCAGTTTCTTACCTCAAAATGGCAAAACCGTTTGAGACCTGATGATTTTAGTTTTAGTGCAAGCGAAGTGATAAAATGTTTCTGCTGGAGATGTCTAGATGTAGACACATTGTAAAGGGTGTGTTTCCGATCTATATAATCACAAGCAACTTCAGAGGACATAGAAACAGCCATAAAGGAATACTGGTTTACATCAGAAATCTTTAAGGCTCTCTTGAGGAAAACCTTATTTTTCAGAGCAAATTTTGAACAACTTCATAGAATACCTATGAAAATATTTTAATTGCAGTGCTGCTGTTGCTGATTGAGTAGGATTCTTTCTTACTACTTTTTTTTTTTTTTNGAGCATATGAGCTTCTTGTTCAGTTCTCCTCCTTCATGCTTCTGTGGAAAGGGCCCGCCATGGCGTAACATGTAGGTAACGCACACAGAAATGCGCTTTTTGCTAAATGTAAGCTTTAAAAACTTTAGTTCAGGTACATTTTGATGTGACTGGAACATGACATTCCATCTGTGCTAAAAAAAATAAATATGAGATTTTGAATATTCTTTCTTAAAGACAGACCAAGCAATGGGTCCAAATGGATATTTACCAGGAAAAAAATATTTTGGTCTGATTTGATGCCACTTTACTTTTGTCTCTTTTTAAATGCAACTGCTAAAGAACAACATTTGGAGGATTAGAGATGGGAAATGGGGTATGACTGGCAGGAGAAGAGAAGATATGTGCAAGCACTGGAGAGGACATAATTTGTCATTTATGAAGAACGATTTATAGGCTTGTGTCTCCTGAATAAACACAGAAGCACATGCATATGGATTGCTGCATGTCTCTAAAGCAAAGCTGTTGAGATCTTTGACACCGGTTTGATGGACATCAGTAATCTGAAAGAAAGTACTTAGATAAGTAGTATTCAAACACAGGCCTGAGTGTTGCAAACAATAGTACACAATCAAAGGGACACCCGCTTTTATGCACACGCTTGTTATGCTGGTTTGTGATGGTTGGGTAAATGTACACACAATATGGCTAACTAGCATTTTTTTGTACATTTTAGAGGAAACATGCTTGTTCCTCTGCTGTTTTGTCCAAAGGCATAGGCTTCAGAAAACAGACTATTAAAAATAAATAAACAAACAGCTAAATTATTATGAAATAGGGGCAAGTGGAGGCTTGGCTATTTAAAATTAATTTGTAATAGGAAAAAAATTAGATTTAGTTTTCAGAATCAAATTTTTTCAAGTGTGATCCATGCATAGGTTTTCAAAATTTTTCTTTATATAGGAGTATAG
This sequence comes from Stercorarius parasiticus, assembly GCA_013396915.1. Lineage (NCBI taxonomy): Eukaryota > Metazoa > Chordata > Aves > Charadriiformes > Stercorariidae > Stercorarius > Stercorarius parasiticus. Next base: position 810,488 of record VWZL01001615.1, read on the forward strand.
AGAACTGAATCTCAAGTATCCTAGTTTTTTTCAGTTACGCTGCTGAAAATTAGAAGATCCTTATTTCTTCTGACTTTAATTTGGCAGACTGGATATTGAAATAAATGAACAAAAAGCAGCTAAAGTACAGTTACTGCAACTCATCATGAGCTATTTTTATACCATTGGTGAAGCTAGGCTACCTGACTCTGCAAGCCAGAGGCTCCCATCATGGCACTTGGTTGCCCATTCCTAAAGAATGGGGACATGCCAGAATAGGAGGTGGGAAAGGGAAAAAAAAAGTTTAAGACGGATGAGGGAAAGGTTGATGTTGATCAGTTACTTCCTTGGATTTAAAGGGAGGGAAATTACATCCAGAATGCACATTTGCTGCTACTAATTCTTCTGTTATTAATGTTATTAGTCCAAGAACTAGTGACATCACATGAATGAAAAGAAGAAAAAGACCTGCAAAATAACATAACTTTGAAAAGATGTTAATCTGTAGGATGGATTAATCACAACATTTTGATGGATGGACTACCCTAACGTTCCTTCACACAAGGAACATCTGCAGTGGAATCATTCTGGATTACAATCTGGGGATAGTGCAGCAATATGCGTTTGTAAAATACTGGGCAAAATTTAATATGCAAAAGCAGAAGGGAAGTAGCACTAACTAGTCAGTAGTGGTTAAAGTCAAACATCTAGAATGAGTCAGCACTGTATGAATTAAAATAAATGAGCAAAAGTGAAGCACAGTGAAATAAATAAACTGTGGAGGCAAAGTGCGAGGGGAAAATGTGGCATTAAAACTATACCTGGGGGTATGTTACTAAACCAGGAAAACTGATCAAGAAGAAGAATTCCCTGAAATCTTTTGACCAGTCAGCCCCTATGTGTTTATACAATCTTGTGCACCTGTTATCTCTTGGCCCCATATACTATATTTTTGTTTTCTTATTTTTTCTACTTTATATTTTTTCATTCACTCCTTAGATTCATCAAGTAGATTGCAGGAATGTTGCAACCAGTAAAAGCATACCTTATGTAGTGTAACTATACATTATTTATAGATACAAAAGATAGTTAAGATAAGCCTTCAAGAGGGTTTTGTTCAGTTATTTAAATATGCACAGTGTATTCTGCCAAATGGACTGGCAAGCAACTTCAGGTATGTAGGAGCATCTTGGAAAAAATTAACGTAGTTAATTTTAAGCTTCATGCCCCCTGCTGGTGTGAAAGGAGGTAAGACCGGGAAAGTGGATGCACACGTCTCCAGGAAATTAGAAACGATTTTATCCTTGAGTCAGGAGTTGCCTGAGAGCTGTGGGGACCAGAGGGGGCAACTGTCCCAGTGGGGACCAGAGGGTCCGACTGCAGCACAAAGGTGGACTCACTCAGCCCAGAATGGCATCCTGACCGCATGATGTCCAGCCTGTCCTGTCAGGTTGTGGTGTGGCGTTGCCAGAAGCACCAAGAGAGGGGGTGAGTCTTAGGACCCCTTCCGTCGGACTCCCGGCTGCAGAGAAGTGCTACGTGCAGTCTGCGATAGGCAACTCTCCTTTTATGACAGTACTAAAAGCCTTCATTTATAATGTACTGGGCAGAAGTGATTCTTCTCTCTTAGAGTTCATCCAAGGAGCTCCAGCCCTTTGCATACAATGGAAGGGAGGTCTTCCTCATTTCTTAATCCTGAACAAACCGAGATGAGAGCTAGGTACCAACGGCCAGGGCCCTGCATGCACTCCCTGCACACAGTTTAGTTGGCTATGCTCAAGGCAGGCTCTCTTGATATGGCACAGCTGACGGAGAGAGCAGCTTGAGAAGCCCTGACCAGCTTTGGAGCTGTTTGAGAAAGGGGTAAGAAGCCTCAACAGCTGCTCCCTCCCTTCTTTTGTGAGCTACGTTTACACTGAGGCCGTTGCCCACTTGCTGAGTGAGGCTGCGGCTGGCTACATTTCTCACCAATCCACATCCTGACTGCTGATTCAATGTCCTGCTTGGCCTCAAACCTGCCTCATCACCACGGTCTTGTCTGAAGATCTAGACTCTTGGCTGAACCTGGTGACTGTCATGGGACCTGCCCTGCTCGTGTGCCCTGCTTCTGCTGCTCCTCAGTGCCAGCCTGCTCAGCTCTGTCAAATATGAGGTCTTTGCATGCGCCAAAGCATAACTTCCTTCAAATATAACTTCAAGATCAAAGCTGATGTCTCTTCAAAGCAGGCTACAGCTAAGGCAGGATCTGCACATTTACAGCTTTGGATTACAACTTGACTTGTTTTGTGGAAGTTACTCCCTTTCCTGAATTAGGTCCTATCTTGCCTGTCAACACATGATTCCTCTATGCAAACAAATGCCAATAGCACAGGCATCTTTCACCCAAGTTAGTGGTCTAGGCTTTCATACTCAGTAGAGAGAATAAGGTATGATTTATAGTATCCCAAGGAAGACGTCTGAAATTAGGTGAACCCTGCTCTTAAAATTACTGTTTCTCTCCACGGATACATGCCAGGCTAGTCAGAAGCCTTAGGCAGAAACATCTTCCCTGAGGACACCTAAGGAATGAATGAGATGAATCCTATTTCAGGCCCCATCATATGCTTTCAGCCCTCATGGCTGAAAGCTGTGATAGATTTGTAGTTAGAATACATTTACATCCAAGAACTATTAGTATCTTGCACACACTTCAAAGGGAAAAGACTTATTTGAAAATTAAAGTCCAACTCCATGCTTAGATTTCAGATTTGGACTTTCCTAGGGCAAGGGGCTAGATGCAAGGGATCATAGTCCCTTCTTTCCTGCTTTTGATTTGCAGATCCATCACCAGGCATTACGCACTTGGCAAGGACATCCCCCATCTCCTAGATCCCAACATACAGTCACATAAGAGACAGTCAGGGAGGGCTGTGGAGCTTAGAATATTTCTGGCTGGTATCTGAAGACTACAGCCAGCTGGCTTCATTTACCAAGTTTTCTAAATCTAGATAATCCTACTGCCAGATCCAGCTTTTACGACTTTTCCATTCCTTCTGCTTCACTTTCCTTGGAGGAAACAGGGAACAGCTGTTTGAACAGTAGACGTAGCCCGAATGGCCAAACATCCTCTATTCTGCGCTCAGCCCACGGGAGTGAGGTGATGGCTGCTTCTGCAGAAGGAAAGGATGGGAGAGGAGGCAGCTGGTAAGGTAGTTCTGCACTTTCTGCAGGAGCAGGGACAAGGTGGGGGCGTTAGTGCAGGCAGCAAGGGACAGAGAACGGGTTAGTTGCTGGGGGCCAAAGCCCTGTCTCAGTCTGTTTGCTGAGGACTGAGCATGCTGCCTTCAACTACACAGGACCTGGGGTCAGTTGGGATTTGATATCATCTGCTAGCAATGCCATCATAGCTCTTTGAGTTCCTTCCCAACATTTTGCAGTCCTATTCCTTCGCTTCTCTTCCACCCACAAGGATTGGGTACAGATAAGAATGAGTGCTTTACGGCTGCCATTTGTAACATTGTCATATCATTAATGTGGAAACATCGCAAAGGAGTTTTTTTCTTGATCTGGAGGATCAGAGGATTAAAAGGCAGGAGTCTTCAAATCTCACAGAAAGAGTAAGTGGGTCATAAACCCCCATTCCGCAGTGTGTAAACAGAGCATTTTGTAATGCAATAATGAATAATATAACTGAAGTAATAATAATACACATAATGTGTTCTAATGTTGTTTCTAATTAAATGGCAGAATACTGTAGTCTTCTTTCACTCAATTATGTCACAATGCAGTTTTAGTGCATATACACATACTGTTTGATAGCATGATTTGCTAATAGCATCATGTTATTATATTAACATCGAATAGTTACTTGCAGTCCCATTAGATAGATCTGGTGATAATGCTTTCTTGCAGACCTTTTATTCAGTTCCAAACTAGCTACTTGAGCTATGCGATTTATGGCGGATGGGCGCCTCACATTCAATGTATTTTTTTGTGTTAGTTTTTTTTTTTCAGAAAGCTATAGCTAGCACAGTTTAATTGTTTCTCAGAAGGTGAATAATGGAAGAAATATGTTAATTTTTCCCATGTTTGGAGAAATCATGCCATTACTTCATATAGAAATGCTTGTTCTGTGGAAGACAGCCTTAAAATATGGCACAAGGTACAAGACAGGAGTTATCAGAGCTGTACGGGCAGCATCAACACAGACTTGATAGGGTTGAGTTCCTTGTTGTCTACAGGGGGTAAGATAGCTCAAAGGAAGGGGATGCTACCATCAAGAAGTTTAAGGCTAAGGATGGTGATAAAGCCATTTGCTACAGGAAACCTCGATGATTAAACTCTTCCAGAGCTTTATTGTTTGGCCTGCTGAAGCCATCTTTGTCACCTCAGAGATGCTCAGTGCTACCTCAGACAGTGAAAGCTTCCTGAAACTCCTCTCTGCACAGGCCACATTTCATCTCCCACACCTATTGCTAGTGGGGTTGTCCACCCATCCTTGCCCTCAAGCACCTCTCCTGTTGCCAGGGGGCTGCTGTGTTGAAGCATTTGAGAATGTAGAGCAGAAGCGCTGCCACTACTGTGCTCAGAGCGATTTCCCTGATGGCACCCAGCTTGTTGGAAAGCAGCTAACCTCAAACACAGAGAGATTAAGAGAGGCGACAGTACTGGAGTTCATGGAAGAGGTCTCACAAGCACATGAGGTGAGAGATGTGAAGTACAGGAGCTGGGGAAAACACAGTAAAAAGGGGAAAGAGAAAGCTGAAAAGTTGAAGGGGACAGAGTACACGTGCAGCAGGGCTCTTTATCAACGTACTGTTTCCAGTTGTGGAGGTAATTAGGGTTTGGGAACCTCTGTACTGTGCTGTGGTGCAGAGTGGAAGCATTTCATAGGAGTTTTCATAAAATGTTCACAAGCAGGGGGATAAAAACATCCCCAAGTCTCAGTGCTGGTTCCTACTTGTTTTGGCCAAAGGATAGAAGCCTGCATGACACATCTAAAGGTCACCCCCCTGCTGATGACTTTTGTGTCAAGGAATACAGTTCTGCATGACAGATTTTTTTCCTCATTTTGCATTTAAGAAAGCAAAATAATTGCATTAAAACAAAGAATCAACTAGGTGCTGAGGTTAAAATTTCAGTCATGCATCTAACTGATCAGTACAAGCATTTCTCTATGTGCTAACAATATAATTTCTCCAAGTGTGGGTAAGATAATGCTTTTTTCCCTTGCTGCCTTGGAAATACTTACAGTGAAGATTGCCTGTGCAACCCTTATTAGTCACCTTGTGCACATTACTGTAATAGACTTTCATTGCATGAATACGTATTCCTTCTTCCATAGTCCTCTACGTACCTTGCAGTGCACAAGGATGCTGTTGATAAATTGCTGTAGCTTGTAAAGCAGTAAGTTGTAGGTTCCTGAATTTCAGTTTTTATGGAATAGAAAGGGGATTGTTCCCATAGGGGTATTGAAGAACTTATTTTAATATTACTTCTATAGCAATTCTCCGGTGTCCATGGCATTTTAGAGATGGAGAAAAAGCCAGCCAAATCAGTCATTGCCCTCAGCCAGTTATTTCCCTGATTTTGAAGCGCTTAGCATTTGCTTCTGTTGTTCAATGCAGAAGACCATGTTGTGACAAGAAAGGTTTTCTGTGACTTGTACACGTGAAAATGTATCACAACAACAGGGGCAGCAGCTGCACAATGCAGCATGTGTTAGGCAGCAGCATCTCAGCTGAGCCAGAGGTTAAAGGTGGTGGTGGTACTGACACCCGTGTATCCTGGGATGGTGGCATCCCCCGGTTGGATTAGGTCTTGCTCTGGGAGAACGGCCTCCAGAGGGAAGGCAGAACTCTGTTGGCCGGACTTTGAATTTCATTAGCAACTGATGAAATTATTGGCGTAAAAATGCTGGATCACATTTTCAGAAAACAGGCAGCATGTAAAAACAAAAAAGGCTGATAGAGCTACTTGGTTCTTACAGTTTTCTTCAATTTAATATGGTATTTAAAGTTTAAGGAACAAAAAAACCCTTCTCTCTGAAATTGCAAGTTTTCTCCAAAAATAGAGCTGGTGAGAAAATGTGAACTGACTTTACCAAAAATATCATCTATGTCGTGAGCAAGTCTCAACTACATTAAAGCAAAGAAGCTTGATTACTCTTTCCCTCTCTCACACTGCTGCTTCTTGGTGGGGACCAGCATTTCACAGGGAGGGATGCAGACCAGTGAGAGACAACCGTTTGCATACAGTGTGCTGGACTGCCTCAGGGCTTTCCCAAACCGGTTATTCCTGCAGCACTGAACAACGCCACATTATCATCCTGACAGCATCAATAAGCAAGGAGGAGAGGGAAGGACACCACAGGCTTACACGGCAGGCAACGGACCACTGCTGTCCCCCCTGACTTGTCCATTTGAGTTCTGCAACACCAGGGGCTGGATCTTGGCAGTGCCTTTTGCTCCTGCTGTGTACCCAACAGCTCTCATAGCTTTTTCTTATCCTCTGAGAGAGCAGATCAACCCTATCATTACTCTTCTTGTAATGCCTTTTACACCCCATGCATTTTGGAGGCCTTTGCCTATGGCCTCTGTACACTTCAGTAGGTCAGTCACAAGAGTTGGCCCTTGGCTGGCCCTATGCATCTTTACTGCACATTTAAAATAGTCATTCTCTGAGTCAGTACCAGAGTTTCTTACCTTGAGCTCCTTGACTGTAAAACAGTCTGTGAGCAGACTCGACATCCAGAAAGTAGTCCATTTTGAAGGAACTTTATGTCTGTGTACGATACTCCGGTATGGATGATCAGTCAGATTCCTGGGAAAGATGACAGAGATGTCAGACAGAAAAAGCCGGTGAGTTTCTTTGTGGGAAGAATTGTGTAGGCAGTCACTGAAGTACTTCATTTGGCATATTAGGGTCAAAGCATTTTCAAATCACTATTCATAGAACTTCATAAGTATCCTTTTCTATTTTAGGATGTTTGGTTTAAATCCTTGTCTAAAGACATAAAAGAAAAGTCCTACTGCAGTATTAGCAATATTCCTAGCATCTTTACAGTACAGTCACCTTTATTTTAGCCACAATCTCCATTTCTTACAATACATACTTAGATTCACCTGCCTGTTACATTTGGTCTTAAAAAGACGATCAGAAAGGCTTAGGGCAGGGACCTCCTTTAGCCAGATCCAGAGCCAGCACCTCCGAGTAAGCACTATTGTAACAGACTACATTAAAGATAGCATTCGTGCCGCTTACGCCAAAACACTGGACTAGAAAGGAAGACACAATATTCTGGATATTTCATTCCACCTAAATGACCAGAGCCCAACCTTGCCTTCCCTCTCCCCTCTTACTGACCAGAAGTAGCAACAGAACATCCCACCATCAGTTTTAAAAGACGTGATAAGAGCAATCATTAAGAAATGGTAGGCTATTCCTAGCACTGCTTCTTAGCTAAGGTTTATATTTTTGTCATTCTTCCGAACCTTGGATCTGTCTAGAACCTATATTACAACTGTCTAAGACGTACATTGAATCAGGTTTGCCTCTGCCGGGCAGAGTTCCCGGGATTATGCACATTATCGTGACTTTTCTCCAGCCTTCTTGCTGCCTTCTGCATTTTCTTCTACTCTGAATACCTCACATTAAAAAACAGGATTTGCAGAAAACAGACAATCCAGTTCTCTCCTCCACACGTCAGTTAGCTACGGCATATAATCATAAGCATACAAACAGCTCTGCACAACATTTATTTTAAGACAGACAGACAAAAATACCTCTAGTCCTTTTCCATGCAAACCTAACAGAAAGGTTTGGGGCAAGGAGTCTGACCTTTGCTTCAAGCAATTCCTTTAATTATGTTGGCAAAAATCAGGAAACCAGTGTTCCAAAGCTTTCCCTTTTTACTTCGATTCGGTTTTCATCGATCAACATGCAGTCCTTTCTAAAATTCAGAAGCCTATCCCGATGAGAAAACTTTTAAAATTCTTCAGCAATTCACTTCACTGGAGCACTCCCAAACCAGAAACGATACTTACTGCAGAGTATCAAGAGCTGCCGGGCAGTGGTGGAAGCTCCAGTAGTTTCAAGGAGGGTTTCTTTGATCTTACTAAATGTCCCCAGTGTAAGCAAACAATTTTGATTGTTTGATTGGAACTGTGATGAATAATGCATAACGTCAACTGGACTTCCTTTATCAGATAAAAATGGCCAGGAGATGTTGTTACTTAGCAACAGGAGGTGACACTACGATCATCTCCCCCACTCCCCCTCACCCTTCAAACTGAAAAATTAAGCCCCTGGTTTTGATTTGATAAAAACTTTCCCAAGGGAAAAAAGAAATATCTACATCAAGTTTCCTTAAGAATTTGTTTTTCACTCGGATCTTCCTTGTTGCATCTCATATTCTGAGATATTTTTAAGTGTTTCATAATGATTAACCATAACATTACGTTTTGTCTAATAATTTGCTTTCAGTAAGTAAAATACCTGCTTTCTCCATCATTTACCACAAGGATAATGAGATTGTTAAATGTTTTGCTATGAGTATAATGCAAATAACATCTTGAAGAGATTAATTTCTTATCTGGTACTGCTTGTTGGACAAGGCAGACAGAAAAAACAACACACAAAACGTTCCAGTAATGCTATGAAATATATAAATTATCCAGAAACCTTTCCTATTACAGAATTCCTACTTTAAGTAATTCATTCATTCTTGAAGGAGCTCTAATATCTGATACAAGCATTCTCGAGGAATCATTGCGTTTCTGCTTAAGATACAGCCTTTTACAAAATACATGATGTAGCTTTTTTCAGGAAATACACATTGATAAAAAGCCAAAGCACCGTGAAAGATTTTAAAAATAAATAAAGAAAATCAGATGCAGGAGATAAGTACTTACCAGTGTTACTGACCTCTTTCCATCCTACTGTCATGGAATAAGACTAAGCAAATGCAACCCAGTGTGTGAGCCAGAATGAACAGCTTCTAATTTTCACTTCAACCTCGAAATCAAGAGTACTGAATACAGAAAGGTGACGGATCTGCTGTTTTATATTATGATGAAATGAAAGCTCTTAGCACAGATCTGAGTAGAACTGCTTTTTTTTATACTACATTAGCCTGCTAATTTGAGGAAAGTGAAAGGCTTTGTTTTACTGTCTTTTATCTGTTCTCTTTGCTACCCCCACAATTTAATTTGCATTTAAAATTATTCTTATGTCTCCACTGCACTCCAAGGTATGGAGCATTTTCTAATCACGATGAATGTTCAGTGTGGTTTTTGTGCAATGCCACTTTTATTCTCAGCCAGAAACATGGTGAGTAATTATAATTGCCAGCTATTTTCTAGAATGAAATACAGAGTGGTTGTCTGATGCAGTTTCTGATTTTTCCTCCATTTAGCGGTACATTGCAACAAACTACTCAGTCAAAGCATCAGTAAAAACATAAATCAAATAGCACAGTGTCATGGCATGATAGCTTAAACATGCATATCCATAGACCGTGAAAGCAGAATATGTTTCTACAGAGATCTTTTCAATTATAATGTGCCTTTACCGAGTTTGAAAGTGGGCTTCTATGGTTAATAAACTGAAATATAGCACAGTTATCTCTCGGTGGCTTCAAGTTCATCTAGTTAAGCATTATTGGAGCTGCACATGGTTTGGAATCCTGATGAAGCCAGTCACTAGGGACTAACAAGGGTCACACTATTAAATTGCACAGGCATCCCTCGCAAGAGCCTGACCCTGCTTCTTCCAGCAGGTCTTAGTATAGTTCCCCAAAGTCTGATTTTGGAAGTGGATCAGAAATTGAAGGCAGCAGTGATAAAGTGATCCCTTGATAAATTTAGACTCAGAAGTTCTGACCAAGAGAAGTGTCAGGAAGCAATCAGGCTTAGTCTTCACATATCTGCAGATATTCTGTTCCAAAGATCAGGTATAAATGCCCTCTCAAATCCATTGTCACCAAATGTTACTGGTGCTCAAAACTGTGGGTTCTGAAAGGTTAGATTCTCATTTCAGTATCAGAAAACTCTGATATCAAGTAGCATAGGATTTTTCTGGCTTTTAAGAAGAAACACGAGAAGGTTAATAAACCTTCAGAGTACAGGTCTTTTTGGTGCAGGTTAGAAAGTAAGAATCCCCGTGAGCAGATTACTCGACGGGTTTCCACTCTTAAGATTTCTTACATGCTTCTTCAAAGCATCCAGACAGTATTAAAGATAAGGGTGAGCTATATGAACTCCAGGTAGAATCTGGTATGGCTGTTCCTACTCTAGCACCCCACTAAATATGGTTGGATTGAGTAGGTGTCTCACACTGCCACCTTAGTGGTGGATCTGGCTTGTGCAAACTGTGTTCCTGTTTTCAGAGGTGTGACAAACATTTTCATTCCTAAACACAAATTAAAACAAACAGCAAGAACACTGCAAGCTGCCGCCTTTGCATTTTGGAGAATTGCTGGCACCTTCCTCTTTGCGTTTTGGAGAGTTTGTATTTGCCATGATGACTACTGAATGATAGGTCCTTCCAAGCTGTCCTCTGATAGTTATTGGATCATTAACTTACAGACTGGGGGCCAGTTACCTGTTCAGCTCAGCGGATATTCTTCAACAGAAAACCAGAAAAAAAGAAGAAAGGCTGGCAACACAGAGACACAGAAGGAAAAATGGAAGGCAGGAGAACACTATCCTTCACTCTCACCTTCCCATATACAGGGATCGTATCCTGCTTACTTGCAAGCAATATGGAATACTTTTTTTTCTAGGGGTGCTGGATATCCCAGTCAGAAGGATGCTGAAAAAAATACAACCTTGCATGCCGGAGAATGTTTCATAGAACCCGTCCTTTAGCCTTTGGTGTGTCCTTCTGATCCTCTTTGCCATCATCCTTTCAATCTGCATTGTCTTCTTCCACCCGACAGACAAGTGTAGTCATTGAAATCACCAGCAGCCTCTCTACTGACCATTGCAAGATCATCCATCTTGATACCTTCATACATCTCAGGGATTTACAGTTCACTTTAAATTATAGTGCAGCAGTTCTGACAGCTGCTAAGAGCTCTCTCTGACTAGGGGGTACTTAGCAACAAGAAAGATAACAGTGCCTTTATATTTATATGCTTCTGTGGCATTCATCACCATGAGGGAAATCCTTCCCTGCCTGATTACAAAGTCTTTAGGATGGTAGTGTGGGCTCAGGTTTGACCCACTGTCCAGAGAGAGCTCTGCCCTCAGAAGGGGAAATCCATTACCTCCACGTCAGTTGAAAAGTCTACGTGTCTAAAAATGTTCAGGTTAAACAGATCTTTTTTCTGTTAAGTATGATCCCCAGATCAGGCTTCACATATCCTTGAGGCTCACTCTGAAAGTTTTGTGCAGCTCTTGAGCTAATGCACTGTGCGTTGAGATGTGTTCTCTGACTTGGTTCCCAAAGAACAGCAAGTTCTCAGGGGGCAAGACAGGGAAAGACAGCAGTAGCCAGAACCAGAAACTGTACTCACCAGCTCTCTGAACGCCTCCTTCTGCTCTATCAAGCCCTGAAGCCAAACTTGCAAAACCTCTGCTATTGACAGGACATCTTATCAGCACAGATCCCTGTTCAGGATAACGAGTGCAATGGTTTTATAGATAGCCATGGAGGACTAGACTGAGACCGAACTCTTTGTGAGCTAGACCATAAAACCAACCAACCGAACTCTGCTAAAGAAATACTTGGAAAAAACCTGTCACGCTTTGGAAAAAACGTGAAGCCAGCATTCCTCATCATGAGCTTAAGTAACCTACTGCATCACATTTGACTTTTTCCCCAAATTAAAAAAAGAAAACCAAACAAAAAAAAAACCTCAAGAGGAAAGTAATTGAACACTTGGCATTTGAAAGGAGTGAGTAGCCTTCTGGTTCTCTTAACAGTCAGATACATGTAGGCATAGGGCTGGGTTTTTTTCCTACCCTGAACTCTCTATTGAGAACATAACTGTTACTGTAATGACTCAGAGCCTTGGAAAAAAAAGTCTGCTGCTGACAAACACTAATATTAACCTGAAAGAAAGTGGGAGAGAGAATGTAATGTGTGACTGAAGAAGTGTAGGCAAGGTGATTATTACAGAGAGTTGTTTCCTGAGGGATACATTCAGAATAAAGGAAGAATATAAAAGTTTAAGCCCCTAAGCTATGAAGAAAGGGGTGTTTCGAAATTTTAATTATCAGTCTTGTGCTTAGATATATTAAAAAGAGGATTGCTAGCAAAATTAAGATACAAATATGTTCTCTATTTCTTGTTTGTAATGCAAGACAAATATTATGATGCACACAACATACAATAAAACATAAAAATATTCAAATGAGGGTTACAGATGCTTCACAGTTACAGAGACTAACATTGATGCTTTCAGAAGTTTCTACAAATTTTGTACAACTCCATCTTGGGGTCCTCAGGCTGAAACCACTTAGGAATTTTAAGAGAGTAGTCCAGAAGAAGAGGCACTCCCAGTGTAGAGGTATTCATTTTTAATGCTTGTGCCATACAAATTATCAATATCCAGAAACACTAAAGAGAGCATAAAGATAGCTCTGGCTCTTGAAATCAGTGGAAGGCTTGGTTTGGGCTTTCATAGCATCAGGGTCACATTCTTGTTATTTAGCTCTGAAGCATGAACTGCATAGATTCCAACGCAGAAGAGATGAGCTTGAAAAGAGGCAGCTCCAGCATCATGTCGTGAACAAGAAGTTCAAGAAGTTGCTAGTTGAGAAAATCTTAGAAGTGCTGTCATGGAGAACAAAGGTTAGCTATCCTGCATAGAAAAAGTCTATTCTAAGATGATGTATGGCAGTTTGATACGCCTTCATTTGAGGGAGGAGAGGTTGAAGTCATAATTATATGATAAACATATTAGAGAAGAGAGATTTTGGGAGAGCACGTATGTTAAAGCCTAATCCTTCCATCCTTATACAGGCAGAAATTCTTCTGCATTAATAGACCTTCGTCATTCTCCTCAATTACATGACCAGATTTTTATTTTATTTTTTTTTCAATAACAAACTATGCAGGAAAGGAGGAAGAGGAACTTTCCCTAATTCATTACCACAGGTGACTTGATGGAAGTAGAGAAATACAGAGCTATGTGTGCCAGGGGAAGTGGATGAAACTAGTAAAAGAGATCTTTTGGGTAAGCCTTCCTCCATTGCCCCACCAGCACCCAGCAGTCGTGGAGGTGGAGGCATCCCTTTCGGCTTCCTGCTCGCTTTGCCTGCTCAGAGAGTTCTGGCAAAGGAACTTTGAAAGGATTCAAAGGGGCAGCTGGAAACAATGACAGACAGACAACAAAATCATCCATCTTCTGTGCCTTCCTGGGACTGAGCAGTCACCAGAGCTTGAGCTATCCCCCATGCAAAGGACGGTGCAACTGGCTAAAGATGTAATAGGGAATGCCTTTAATTTGCACTAGCACAGGTCCCAGTGATCTCAGTCTTAATCTTCACTGAAAGAAAGGGAAAACCAGCAGAGGGAAACTGGACACAAATGTATGCTTACAGTCTCCTGGTGGCCTTTGAGATGTTGCACTGATAGTGGATGATTCCTAAATCTGGTTTCAGTTGGTTGCTGATTTAAATGGGATAAACAATTCTGAAATAACTGAGCAGCTGTACATAAATACAGTAATGTGATTACATTTGATAAAAATCTAGGAATTGCAATCTGGTTAGAACAAAATCAAATGACTTCTTGCCAGCTGACTTTATGTAAGGGAAAGACATAATTATGGACTATTAATGAATTTACAAGGTGTAGTCCTCAAATAAGATGATGAGATTTAATATTCATAGGACACCGTGCATACATGGATAAATAATGCATATTAATGCCAATCTCTGAATAATTTACATAAAAATCAATCTCCTTTTCTGTTTCTACACTGTGCTATCCTTGAAAAACTGCGTCAACTTCTAATACAGTTTTCAGAAGTGTTTGGCCTGTATTTTTATGATTATCTTCCCTAGAAGACAGCTCAACAACAGGAGCTTCAGAAAAAAACATCCACCTGTCTTATGTTTCCTGCTCTGGGGCTACTGAGGAGCCACATCATTTGCAGTGGGAATATTTATAGGACTTGTGAGGAAACAGGTGAATGTAATTGCCAAAAATCACCCCAATTCCTCAGGTATTCCTGGACACATATTACTGTACCTCACTACTGGAGTTGTTCCAAAGTTTGCTTTTACCTTTAACTTATTTCGGACACATTTTTTTTTTATGGGCATGAGTTGGATATTTTTACACATTTCAAATATGTAAGCATATGCAAGTACATACTGCTGTGCTTTCCATACTTTATTGAAGGATTTGATCCTGCATAGTGCAGGTCTATGCAATGTCAAAAATGACGAGGAAGATAACAAGCCAGAAGAACCTAATTCTGTCTTAATGATAGTGAGACTGTAGAGCTGTCAAGTTAGTTTGCCTGGGAGCAAAAGTATGGCCTAAAAGAGGAATACGTATTGCAGGTTCGTGTTCCATTAGCATGACGGGGGCTACACTAGTTCTCATGTCTCCTCAAACATGCCTGCTTTCTGCCCACGTCCTTCTCCTTTTTCACCATGCACTGCAGGCTCAGGAGAGTACTTCAAACTCTTTGTGTTGCTCATGATTTCAAAGAATTTTTGCTTGCCTTTGAGCAAAACCTCTTTGCACCTTCAGTAAGAATTTGTAGGGCTAACACCAAATTTGCATTCCACTGTGGAAACGGCTAATGCAGATCCCGTCCTCCAGTTTCTTCAGCTTGACATAAGCTAAGGTCTTTTAACACCACCAGACTGGATATGGTTTCTAAAAAAACATCATCAGCCTAGGACAGGTCTTCATGTGGGTTTTTTGTGGGTTGCACTTATTTTCAGTCAACCCCATTAAGAAGAAAAATAATACATTTATTCTGTGTCCCAAGTTTCACTAATTATTAGAGACACTACAATCACATTAGTGAGGTGTATCCCCATGAACTGCCAGAACAGCATGTACAGGCAGACTGCAAATAATTGCCCTGACAAATGACATTTCACAGTCTACGGGTGGTCTTCTCAAAATAATATTCAATGTTTGCTCTCTGCCCCCCAGGCTGATAAGTTATTGTAATAAAACATTGTCTTCAGGAGAATGAACCAAAAAGGTACTTGTGGCGCAACCTAGAAGTTAGATTTTTAAAATAAAATTTCATTTCACACATACTTGTTTAAAAACTTACTAAAAATCAGTGGAAAGTCCAGTGAATTTAGGTTAGACTCAGTAAGTACAGTGCCTCAGTTTCATTCTTTATGGGGCAGATCCTTCTCTTATGGACTACCTTCAGAAACATTGAAAGTTATAACATTAAGCCTCCTGATTAACTCTCATTTACATATTGTGTAGTGGTCATTTCTGAGCCATTTACATTTTTTAGTTAGCAAAACCAGCAAGTGTCCCTTGTGTTGCACACATACCATCCAAACAAAATTTCCAGGGACCTGAATTCCAGCAAACTGCACAGCTGGCATCCTACTCCTGGTCACGCTTGGCATGAATGATAGTTTTAACCTCGGATGGCTGTAAGCTTAGATCACATGCTGAGATATGCAGCTTGCACCTCTTAGCTTTTTGACGTGATCGCGTGGGAGCTCATAGCGTAACTATAAATCCAGGGCTTGCTTTCTGTTGATTTCCAAAATTCAAGCCAAGTCAATGTTAAACCAAGTAAACAGAAAAGCCCGGTCTGACAACCAGGTCTCACCAGTTCTGTTGTAACTGGGGTGTGCACAGCAGTAATTACAAGACATGGTTTTCCTTGGGTTACTACTGCAGCAGCATTACAGATACTGCTCAGGAGGAGGGTTTGCGGTGATAGCTCCCGTGTTGCACAACAGAAGAAAATGTGAAGCTTAGAGCAGCTCTGGAATTACAGCCCTGAAGCTACAAAGATGCATGTTTTGTAGAGGTCAGCGTCTCTGCAGAGAGGTGAAGGTGATGTTAATGAAGGTGAAGGTCTGTTAATGTAGTCCCACTGCATTTTTTTTGTGAGAAATATGACTTTAATATTTCCCCCTCCCCTATAAAAGACTCCCAAGGTAATAATAACAATAAAAAACCCTCCCTCCAATGTTTTCTTTTTAAACACATCAAGCATCAGAAAAGCTGTCATTTCAGACCAACTTCTGCCCATCCCTATGGCAACTAATGGAAGCATTTAATACCATATATACAAAATGTAATTTGCTCCCCCGCCATCTCTAGTTATACTCTTCTTTTTATGCTAAAATTGCTCCATGACGCCTACAATGTTTGGAAAATGCTTCTGAAATGACACGCATCAGAGGTTCAACGTCACTGAAAAAAGCTCAAGTGACCAATTAAAAAATATTGATTGTGAAAACGCAGTTGAGGAAGTTAGCAAAGGCCAAAAATATCTTGTCTGAATGGTCATATTTGTAGTCTTGGAATGCCCAGTATTAAAACTAACAATGACATCAGAAAAGAAGGGGGGAGAGGAGAAGTCAGACACTGATGATCAAACCAGCAGAAGTGACAGTATTTAATATCTTTGCAGGCTGCAATCAGTGGTCCCTGTCAAAGAAAGAACTTTAAAAGCTGTGAAGCGGTCTCTGGAAATCCTTCTTCCGTGTAGCCCCTTATAGCTTTAGAAGTTACTTAAAGTCAGCTTGAATTCGGGGCTTAAAATATTAAAATTAAAATAATGAAAAGATAAAAGTAATATGGATTTTTTTAATCTCCTTTTCAGAAGGGAGAGATATAGAGTATTCATTGCTTAAAGGTCTGTGTTATGAATCTTCTGTAACAGAGAACACACGGTTATTATTTGGCTGTCCGGATCATCTGCTTTGCTGTTCTCTATTCCTCATATCTTTTATCTTTACGTGTTTCAGAGCTGAGTACCATACAGTAAAAAGCATTATTAAACACAAGCATACTGAGAAATAACTTCTTTCTGTTAACCCCCTTTGAAGTGGTCAAACATGCACAAAAAGCCTCTCAGTTTCATTAGGCCAGATTTAAAGAAATATATAAAGGTATTTTTATGGTATGTAAACATGTAAATCCACATATATGTTTTTTAATATGTATATATAAAAAATGAGAAGAGCAAGAAGGGAGCTATTGTGTGATAATAGAACACCTCTGTCATTATTATAACAATAACAGAAACTCCCAGGTTATCAGAATGTCTCTCAAGTATTTCCAGTAGAGAGTTCAAGTGTGAAAGGGGTCCAGTTCGTTAAACTCAAGAGACAGAGTAGCTCTGCCATTGCCTGAATCCTTATATTCTTTATTAGAGTATGGGGCTCTGCAAACAAGAGGTCTTGTAACAATAACCAGCCAGCAAAGACAGGTATTGCCTACAAACCAGGCTGTGCAGCTTTATAGTAGGCTTAGAGAAAACATGAAAAGTTATGCAGAATTTTGTGCCTCTTAGAGCTGCCCAGCATGGGCAAGAAAGAGAGAAGTACTAATTAACTTAGGAGAATATTTTTTTTTTTTTTACAGGATTTCTTTTGGGGTGTACAAAGGAAACTCAGCTTCTGCAGCGGAGGTAAGTGGGCACAGCACCATCACAATGGTGACTGAAGCCAGACAGTGCCAGCTGTCTTGCATTTTTCTTGCACCTTCCTTGTGCTAGTCTTCTACAGGCATAGACCACTGGCAAATACCTATAGCCTCCTAACATGTTTCAATGAGATGAAGGTCTAACCAGGTACCTTTCCGGCAAAGGAACCACATGGAAAACTAAAGTTAAGAGGAACTGACTGTGCCTTTGCAAGGTCTGTCCCTGAAATACTGACTATCTGGAACTACAAGTGGTGGGTAGATGGAAATAACAACATGCCAAAAAGGAGTAGGACAGAGTCTAGAGGAAGGGGGAGACAAAGAAACACACTTTGTCACAGAGTTCTGTGAACGACTTCCCACAAAATCATCCAACAACAGATTTCTCATCAGGGCTGGACCAGGGGACAACTGGACCTTGAACTGGGCCAACACCCCTCCTCCTTCTTCAGGTTCTTACAGCTAGTGAGGTACTTCAGCTGGGAAGCTGTTCTCTCTGGGCTCTGTATGTAGTCAGCAGACAACAAAAACAAATTACCCCAGAGGTTACTTCAGTGTAATCCTGCCTCGCTTTCCTCTCATCACAGAAATGAACTCCCTGTGAGAATCCTCCTTTTCCCCCTTCAAGCCCAAAGAGGCTCTTCGTTTGTTCCTGTGGTGGCTCAACATCCACGGCTCACAGGGAGGCTTCAGTGGGTCTCATAACAAATGGGAATGAGTCGTCTGGCTGTAGAAATAGGGGAGAATGCGCTGTACTTGGTTTAGCTTGAAAATAGGATATGGTGTATGACTAAATTAAAGTGTCCCTAACCAAAGGGACTAGTTGGACAGAATCTATAGCAGATCTCTATTGTATTCGACAGGCTCCTTTAGCCAAATGCTGGCACTACTGAAATCCATCTGTGTTTGACACCCATTTTCTGCAAGCCCACTGTTTGACCCCATGTGAACAGTGCACATTGGGAAACGTTAACATTTTTTAGTTATGTGAACTTTCACTACTGGGCTGTAATTTTCCTCTCAACGCCTGGAGCCCATGAAAAAATGCAATTTGCTGGAAACAATTGTAAAAGCCTGAGGAGGTGAGGAGTGGAACACACAAATAGTGTGTATTAATAAAAGAGAAATGTAGTGTGCTCTCCAGGAAAAGGGTTATTGGAGAAGGAAAAAGTCTTTGAAGGCAGTGCTTAATACTGAGTTGCAGTCTAAGTGACAAACAGCATAGTGGGATAGATCAATAAAAGGACAGCAAAAAACAACAAAAGCACAGATTCACAGAAATACAAGACAGAAGGGGACCACGAGAAACTATCTAATCCCTGTGCACTGAGGGAAAATTAACCTCACCAAGCTCATTCTTTACTGATGTTTCTCTAACCTGCACTCTAAAACCTCTCTTCAAAGACAGCACAGCCTCCCTGGTAGGCCTTTCTAGTGTTACAATACCTAAGGGTTATAATTTATTTTCTTAAAGTCTCCCAATTTCTCTGCTTTAAATGGAACCTTTTTCCCCCCTTTTCTTCTGGTGCATATCATGAATAATTGAGCAAGATGGTGTAACTAGAATGTCTTACGTAGAAATAATGTATTCAGTTACTTTGCTAACGGGAGAATTATTGTCCTCTGTAGGCGACTAGAAAGCCACCATGATATTCTGAAATGTGAGAACCTTTGAAGAACACAGTTGACCATTTTCTTCTTAATCAAGAATGCATTTGAGAGGCTCAAAATAAAATATTTGTCAAGCACTCTGCTCTTCAAGCCCTCTCTGTCTTCTGCAAAGGTTTTTTTTACTAAGTTTTGTCACCTCGTAAAAGGATGCCATTTAGTTAATTTATTTAATAATCCATTGGACTTTCCAATTATCTGGAGAATTGTGACAGAGCCAGATATTGTCATTACTGGTTAAAAAAAAACCCCATTTGTCATTACTATTACAATAAGACGTCCTTTCATTTTTACATCCACAACTTCTTTACTCCTACAACTCATATGTATTCCTGTAATAAATAAATTCCTGTCATCTAATCCCAGACTTCTTACTATCTTGTGTCTCTGAGGACTTCTATCACTACCACTTTGATTTGTTCCTGTAAGTCACATTCACCAACTGAAGATGGACTAGGGCAATGGTGACTCCGAGACTGAGCAGCTGATTCCAAAGGGAAAAGATAGAAGGGCTGGAGATGTCAGGCAATCACAGTGGAAAGACCCTCCCTCTCTCCCCCCACCCCGCCCCGAAAAAGAGAATTTATTTAAGAGTAACCAAAGTGGTGTATATTCAGATTGGGCTGGCTAATAAATACTCTGAGCAAGATAAAAGCTTAAACTTGTCAAGTGAAAAACAGTGGCTTAAGCTCAGCTCTTGCAAGGCAGAAGGCAGCCATGAGCCCCCTGGCTGCTGGGTCTCTTCTGCCACAGAAGCTGGGCTTGTGTCTCTGCTGCCACTGGGGGAACTGGAGGGGCTGGGGCAGCAACTGCTGCTTCTGGGGGGGACTGAAACTCCCCAGCAATAGCCGCTTGGCAAAGCAAACAACCAAAACGGAGCTCTGGCAAAGAGCTCTGCAGCCACTGCTGTTACACGGGCTTCCTTCCTCCCCCACAGTCTGCTTCCCTATGAAACTCTGCCTTGCCTAAACCCAGGAGCCCAGTCATGACCTGGAGTTGAGAAGATCACATATCCAAGACGTAATAATCTGTGATTAGAAGGGACAGCTTCATCCCAGCTGCATTTTCTTCCTCTCAATTCATTGCAGATATGTATTTTGCTGAGAGATTTAGCTAAGCACTGTGTATGTCCGCTTCAAATGATCTTCAGGAAAGAAATCATTTACAGTTTGTGCTGTTCCACTACTATTCTTCTTCTTCATAATTTGCCTTTCTGAGTCCCTCATGCCCATAGACATAGCTCAAAAGTCCCACTGTGGCAGGCAATGAAGAAATAATCCCTGCCTGAAAGATTTTACCATCTAAATATTTTCTCATTGAAATCAACAGCAAAAGCTGCTGGGAGGAGGCCTCCTTGCTCCGTGAAAGAAAACAGGGGAATAACAAAAGAGAGGACAAGGAAAAGACAGACTGTTACCATCAGTGGGACACCAGGACAGGCCTGATGTATCTTGCCACTGTTTTAACTCACAAGCAAAATACACAAGTGCTCCCTACTTTTCAGGAAGGTATAACCACACCATGTTTCTTCCTTAGGTGTCCATGTGCCATTTCCCCACCTTCCCAAGACTTCCTTCATTGCTGCTGCTCTTCTGGGGTAATTTTTTTACATTTCATCCTTTCTGCAAGTTTTCAGTTTCTTTTGTTTCTCCACGCAGAAAGACCCAACCACATGAGATTCAGGACACTATCTTTTGATGATAATAAGGGGCAAAAAATACATCAAGCTAAAGGCAAGCAGCATAAACAGCAGAGCGAGCTATTTCCTCCAGGACATAGCTGTTCTGGCTGCAGCACACAGAGTGGCACCCCAATTGCAGGCAGGACAGGGTCTTTCAAGTCTTGATCTCTGCCTCTGCTTTAGAGCAGGGGTTGGCAGCTATGACATGGGTATCTAAAAAGGTGCCTAAAAGGGAGCAATGGCACAGAGAGGCATCATTACGAGACAGTCATCATCAGCTTCTGGCTCCCAAAGCACATGTCGTCGTGCTACATAGCATTTAAATTGCATGGGTTTTCACTAGCACACATGCAATCTAACTTGGAAAAGAAAAACAGAAGCCAGACCATTCTCTGTCTGATCTATGCCTTAGGAGTCACTAAATAAGGCTAGGAAATATTGGGAGAGATTCTGAATTACAGATTCAAGTAAATAATTGGAGAGGTGCAGCCCCTAGGAACTGGAGAGACATCCATGAAATAGAGAAAGCAGAACCGTTCCCATTTGAAACCGTGACAAGCATAAAACTTCTATAGGGAGTACATACATACACAGAGATGCACACACATACAGGAAAGTATGTAAAACAAATTTAGGTGATAGGTTAAACCTGTTTCTCCTTTCTGCACAGTTTGTTCATCTCCAGCGGATGTAGACCTCCTATGAAATGCTGAATTAGCTGCCCTGCCTGACACACACAGACTTGCTAGAACTGCAGAAGTGTGCTTTTTACTCAACTAGCTTAGGAAAAAAGTACTTTTTTTCTCTAGTCATTCTCTGGCAAAGTGCAGTATATCTAATTTTGTTAAATTCCAAAACACACTGTGCACCAAAGTACTTGTAGGTATAAAGTAGAATGTCAAGGATGAGTCAAAGATTAATAATGAAATTACAGAGTGTGAAATGGGAATTACAGTCTTAAATATCATGTTAAGAACTAGGAAATAGTTACCTAGCCTAAAGCACTACTTGCATTGTAACAGGCAAAACGCTATTCCCTTTAGTTAAAGGGAATTCTTCAATAGTCCCAGGCTGGAGTGGCAATTCAATGATAGACTTTTGCAAACTTCAGTGTAACTTATTCAGTACAGCACTCACTAGGTATAAGGCAATGTTTCAGTCGTACCTACTTCCACTGCTCTGCAGAACAAGCGTGAATTTAAGACTGTACTTAAAATAACAGATGCTTGACTAGTTTATTTCCTTCAAACGTATTGCTTCTTCTATTATTGCACTGTAAGATTATCAGCCAAGAAGTTTTCCGCTTTCATCAGTCACTGTCAAAAATCTTCAGTTACTTCGTTGTCCTGTTTCTCATCCAGACTTACAAAGCTTTCTTTTGCTTTCTTGGTTAAAAAAAAGAAAAAAATCCAGCAACCGTGGCTACCTTAGCAGTAGTCTTTACAAACCAAAAACCTGTAAGTGATGCTGTCAGTGCTTCCTGCTTTCTCATTTTCACCTTCTTTTGCCTCTTATCTTTACTTGTCAACTCTTTATGGCAGGATCACATTTTATTTTTTTTTTTTCCCCTGTGTGCATACAGCCCTATAACCGTACCTGGAGATTTTAGATGCTCTGATAAAGAAAAAAAAAAAGAGAACGAATAGACCATAAAAGATTAGAGTTTTATTCAGTTTGTTAATTTCTCACTGTCATTAAGCGCATGGTAAAGGTCTGAGGATTTATTTTTTTTTAAACACAGCTGAAGAGATCATAATGATACC
Source organism: Stercorarius parasiticus (assembly GCA_013396915.1). Lineage (NCBI taxonomy): Eukaryota > Metazoa > Chordata > Aves > Charadriiformes > Stercorariidae > Stercorarius > Stercorarius parasiticus. Next base: position 833,162 of record VWZL01001615.1, read on the forward strand.
TCATTTGATTCATAGTCTAACACATGGAAGTGATCCTAACACAGCTCAGAAACAAGTTTCAACTGCTTCTCATAGCTTTACCAACTAACTTCTGGTTTAGTAATCAGTGCTCAGCGAGTCCAGTGCTGCTCAAACCCCATGCTTCAGCAACTGATACTTTGCACTGCTCATTAGCTGCTGAAAAATAGGATACAAAAATAAAACTTTGGGAAGCAGACTTAAATAGACTTGTGAATTGGTTATAGAGTACCCTGCCAAAAAGGGATTTTATTTTTATTATAAAGGAAAGGAGGTTCATCAGTGAAACAGTTCCAGAGACTAAACTTTTGAAAAAACTTGTATTTTTAGGAGTTAAAAATACTAATAGCTACACACACACATATTTTTAGTAAAATCTATTAAATATCACTTCTTGACATCAGCCAGCTCAGACTCACTGTACTCCAAAGTATGCATTTCATATTTTAACATCTTCAAAAAGTCTCAAATGACTTTTGCTCTGTACTTTACCATTTACAAATGCTAAATTACGTACTTAGCAGGACATAATTGCTAAAGAAAGAAACAGAAATGAGAAATCCACAGGTAAGTTATTATCCTTGTGCTTCCCAGAAATTCTTGATAAAGTCAGGACTGTGTTTATGGCAGAAGGCCCAAGCTCTCCTTCAGGCAGGTTTTCCTCTATAGACTGTCTTGTTTTTCTTGTAGCTATTTGTTATATTATGGAGACTGAGGCACTATTCTGCCATCTCTTAATGCAACTCGCTTCATCAAATATGTGGATGGATCAGACAAATAGCCTTCTATCTCTAGGTACAATTCTACTAGTGAAATCTCTGCTGTAAAGACCAGAAAAGTGATTAAACAAAATGAATTGCGACTTGGTACGTGTAAATGAAATAGAGTAAGCAAAGCTAGTTGAATGCCTGTAAGGACACAGGCTGCAGCATTTTGAATATACTAAAATACAGAATGCTTACAAGCGCCCTGGCAAAGGAAGGTATTGCAATTCTGTAAACTTTGAGATATAAAAGCTTTCATCGTCGGTACAAATATGTTTTGCTGAGCACTGGTCTTTGATTTTATTAATCAACCTAGCATTTCTATCCATCACTGCGCTTGGTGATGTGTATGATAGGCAGTCCTATAAAGCCTGGTGGCACAAACATTGTATTATAGAAGAGACTCACTCTGGTTGAGTAATCCAATGGCAGCAGCAGAGATGGTCTCTCATTTAATTTTTGGGATTCTGCTTTAAGCCTATGCCACTGTATAGCATTCTTAGGAAATAATGAGGTAGCACGTATATAATTACAAAAGCTCAAATTTATATTTTTTTGTGACTGTCCCAACTGCAAGCATGTAAACAGTACCAAAGCCTGTCAGCATCTTACTGAGAGGGAAACCCACAGAGAGAACTAAAGAAAATCAAGGTACTTAAGATATATTCAGGTGTCGCACTAAGTGATGATAAGATAGCCTCACTAATATGATCACATTGAAAGGAAGATTTAGCAAAATCTCTGTGGCTAATTTCAATTTTATTATATTCAAATACAGGAAGGAGATTGAAACCTCAAGTAACGAAGTAAAAGAACATGGGCTGGAATCTCATGTTAGTAGTTGTATTTCAACAGCAGTGTCAAGGGAAGCTTGCATCTCTGAAAGAGGTCAAAGTCACTAAGATAAAACTTCCAACCTGTGAGAAATTCTTGCATAAAAAGTGACAGAAATTACTCCTGCTGAAATTTTCTGAAATGGAAAGGGACACTGAAACAATTAGGCTGATTATACGAAGTGTGGCTTCTAGTAAGATTTGGAGAAAACAAAAAGGTACCTATACCATAAAAAATGCCCGTAATGAAGGATCAGAGAGGAAACCTTTAGCCCTGTTCTCGTGTCCGTAAGTAGGAAACACGAAAGAACACCTAAGCTAGTAGAATTCACATGCCCTTTCAGATACAGGCTCTCACAGGTACATAGTTATCTAGATGCATGTAGGCAGCATTTTCCTTCATGCGAGCTGATGCCCCTCTTTAGGCAGACCCATAGGGTGACTCTAGTGAAGTAGCAATTCACTCTACTTTTTGGCTTTAGCTATGTATGACATGTAGGGAAATTTGTTGTTCATCTGCAATAAGCATATTTGTAAGTGGGCCCTACCATTTTTAGTAACAGGGGAAAAAAAACATACTAGGATTTTAAACTCGAGAGCTTTGTGTGACTGTGTATACCTCCTTCTTTCCTATCCCTAAAATACCAAGATTGGCAAACTGGGACAAAACTTAAGACAAGTATTCAGAGAGTCATGTGGAAACCTATTTTGGCCTTAAAAGAAGAGTATACCTAACAACCACTAGGAAAAGCTTGCCTCTGCTGGTAACTGTCAGTATACATTTGCAGTAGTTAAATTAACCTTCAGCACAGGACCTACAGACCTGACTTTTTAAGTACAAATCTTCAAGAACTGAATATCTTATTTTCCCCCCCTTTTCTTATTGCCCTTCTGCTTCCTTTTTAGCATGCTCTCGTTAAGCCACCCGCTTCCTGTCTGCAATAAAAGGAGACCTCCAGATGCGTAAGAGTCTGTTTCAGATCATTTGCCATGTTTAAAAAGAAGAAGAAAGTGTTACATGACTGTTTCTAGTAATAGAAAATTTGATTTCTTGAGCACAAATCAAAAGCATGATGAACAGTATTAAAAAGGAGAAACAAGACTTCCAGTATCTCATACTCTGATGAAACAAAAACAAAGGACTGGGGGGTACTGGTTGATGAAAATCTGGGCATGAGCCAACAATGTGCGCTTGTAGCCCAGAAGGCCAACCGCATCCTGGGCTGCATCAAAAGAACCGTGGCCAGCAGATCCAGAGAGGTGATTCTGCCCCTCTACTCTGGTGAGACCCCACCTGGAGCACTGCGTCCAGCTCTGGAGCCTTCAGCACAAGAAGGACACGGACCTGTTGGAACGGGTCCAGCGGAGGGCCATGAAGATGATCAGAGGGCTGGAGCACCTCTGCTATGAAGACAGGCTGAGAGGTTTGGGTTGTTCAGCCTGGAGAAGAGAAGACTCCGGGCAGACCTTATAGCAGCCTTCCAGTACCTGAAGGGGGCCTACAAGAAAGCTGGGGAGGGGCTGTTTGCAAGGGCATGTAGCCATAGGACGAGGGGCAATGGTTTTAAACTAGAGCAGGGTAGGTTTAGATTAGACATTAGGAAGAAGTTCTTTACAATGAGCATGGTGAGGCACTGGAACAGGTTGCCCAGAGAGGTGGTGGAGGCCCCATCCCTGGAGACATTCAAGGCCAGGCTTGATGAAGCTCTGAGCAACCTGATCTAGTTGAAGATGTCCCTGCTCACTGCAGGGGGGTTGGACTAGATGACCTTTAAAGGTCCCTTCCAACCCAACACATTCTATGATTCTAAGTTCAGAGATTGCTAGTTATGTATAATTTGACAGAAAATAGCAATGAGAACATAAAAATAAAAGGGGATAGAGTCCACGTTAATCACAATAGAAACCTGAAAAGAAAATATATTTGGTCTGAGTACATCTCAGGTTTTGCATTTAGTTACAGAAACTGATGTATCACTGGAATAGCACTGTTGACTTGCTTCAGAATAACAGAGGAGGAATAGAACCAAAGAGAGTTATACGCATTTCACTTCCCCGGCTCTGAGTTTAGTCTACATACTGCTTAATTTAATTTTCATCTGAAAAATATATTAGTGGAAATGTATTGCCATTTATAAAAGCCTCCTTGCTTCTGTCATCAGCAAAGTAGATTATCCCTACATTTTAGCTAACAAGTATTTTTGCTGCATAAAGGATGCAGAGACTTGATTCAAAACTTGTTCTCTTTTCCTGGTCTGTGGCAGCTTTCTCCTAAACGTCCCTGTTCATAGGATTCATCTTGATAACGCCAACATGCAAAGGAGATACATAGCAGAGTGGATTCCTTCAAACCTCTTATTAAAACAGCCCATACCAAGTGTTTGAAGTTCTAGGTAATTATTTCAATATTTGCTACATTGTTGTTGTGATAATGACTAAGAACGTATTCAATCACTGCACTGTTTGACAAACACACCATTTTAAATTGAATGTTGCTTTTTTTTTTAATAAGATGTCATAACATATGCATACAGTGTCTCTATTACCAATATTCCTGCAGCACAACTCTTCTGGTTCTCCCCTTCTTAGTCTAAATTCTTGCTTGATAATACTGAGAAGCAGCAATACTTCTGCAAAGGCTGATTAGCATGCGGTGACTTGATACACACATTGGAAGGCAGAGCTAACGAAATTTCCAGCATACTACTAGATTATGCATTTCTCTGTGCATGCAAAAAGACATACTTGTTCATGTAACTCCGATACTTCTGTTGATACTTCTGTCAACATCTGTTCACAGAAGTGGCTATTGGCATGCATTTATCTGTGAATCACTATGCAAATATATGCAACTGCAGTGAAAGAAGGCCCTAGAAGATCTGAATAAACCCATTTACTTTTTGCAGAGTTAAAATTTAGAGGTGACTGACAGGTCCATTGTCACAGCCCGTATGGAAGCTGGTTGCCTGCTTTTTCCACTGATAAAGCAGAATATTATTTGGGTACAAGAAACATTACAGCGAACACGGCAATTCCCAATTATGACAAGATTTTGCTTGATCCTGTTTCATTGCACAACGGTAAGGTATGTCCTCAAGGGAATCAGGCCTGGACAATGAAGGGGATACAATGTGATAGTGATACTGCCATTTACCAGAAAGGACAAATCCTCTTTCAATAGACAGTGTTCGGGACACCATAGAAGAATCCCATGAAGACACCTTTATTAAAATCAATTCTCCATTTATACTCATGGAGACATGCAAAAGACAAATTGGTGTGGTCAAATTGATATTCTCTTGGCTATTTGTTAGTGCTGCTGGTCAGATGCTCGTGATGAAGGCCCAAACAGAATAGTCCTGAGGCTGCTCCTTAAATGAAATGCAACACACTCTGCTGTCTGTCTGATCTGTCTGGGCTAGACTGTTTAGAACAAGAGGCATTACCAAAGGTATTCTTTTCAACAGTGGCCTTCTCAGGTATCACCCCCTTCCTGCAGCTGTTCCAGGAGCAACACATGTTAGCAGGAGAGTTTGAGGCTGGAGTGAAAGCTTTATTTGTCATCCCATTCCCTCACTTGACATAAGAGGAGAAAGAACTGCTGCAGTATATTCTGCACTTGGCTGCCTCAAAGGTTTTGGTAGCTCATACAGGTACAGAGGCAAGAGGTCGACAGACGCATGTTTTTTACTACATCTTCCTCCACAGTGCATGCAACATAAAGCATGATTTCTTTCCCCGCCTGTCATCTTTACCATGGTTGCTGCAGCCAAAGTGAAGAGGGAAATTGTACAATTTACTTTGAGAGATGAAGGGAGATGTGCTGAATCCAGTAACACACAGAATTCCGTGCCCTAAAATGCTACATGACTTTGCAGATCAAAGAGTGCGCAATTCCTTAATCCCCACCTCTGATCTATCTTTAAAACTTTAATTTTTCTTTTAACACACTCTGCATGCCTCAAAGTAACCTTTTTCCCCTATCCCAAAACACGTAAACAATTCTACCCCCTCTCAGTTTCAGGAATAAATGTTATTCAATGTGAAGGGCTGCTAGCGTGGATCCTAGCTTTTCAGGACCAATGTTAAAAGCTTTAAACAACCTGTCTAGAGATATTGTTTGATAATGAATCAGCTGCTTCTAGAATGCATGCTGTACATTAAGCACAAGTAATCTTGCCCTTCAATCATGCACTGTCAGACAACAGGGGACTAAAGCAGTAGCTCCAGACACAGGCTTAGGCAAAAGCAGCCCCCCACTTTAAAAAGCAGATTAAGCATGCGACAGATGCTTTGTGATAATTTTTGAATAGTATATGCTGACCTGGTTTTATGATGTTGATTGTACGATTATGTTGGTTTGATTTAATTAGAAGACAGAGGCAGAGCCTGAAATACTTGGTAAATATAAGCTACCCACTGATAAAGACCCTCAGGTCACTTTGCAATAAAACCTGTGTTCTCAACTGTGGAGAGCCTATTTCTGGGCTCCAGTCAAGCTGCTAGAATTTCTTTGGTCAGTTTGGAGACTTAAGATTGAAACAGCTCCAGTGGCTATGCAAAAGGTTCACAAGCAATGTGCTAAAAAGCCAAGCAGATTGTCATAAGAGGTTCAACTGGTGAAAGCTGAAGGGAACTTGTATCACCCCATTTCCATGACATGTTGAAAACAAACATCTTCTGGCAAGATAAAACACCTGAAGTCAATTTTCCCCACTTGTTTTCCTCTCTATTGCTCATATTGTTTTAAGACCTTTGCACGCTTGGTATAAATTGTAGGTGCCCACAAGCTGAGCTCAAGGGACTCATGAGACATCACAGCCCTTGGCTTTGAGGGTATGGAAATCATGCTATTCTGCAGCAAGTAAAGACACTAACCCTTGCATGAAGGGGCTGAGCTCAGAGGCACCAGATGTAGCTAGCTCTAGTTGTTATAAATAGCAGCTTAAAGTTTCGTGATTAAAATAATCCGCCCCTCACATATGGAAACTTTGAATGCATGCATACAACGTGAAATAATCAACATGAGTTGATTTCCTTGCCGTTCACCTGTTATTGTGGAAGACTTGCCCATAGGCAGGAAGGAGGGAATCGTGGTTCCTCTGGTTGTGTCTGCTCCTTCCCACCGGGGAGATGACATTCTACTATGGCATATCATAACATTTTGATCTCCTGGTCACCTGGACAAGGACCTGTTAGGACCTGATGAGGTTTGACATCCCTCATAGCTGGGCTTCTGTGTGAAACAGCCCACACATGGGGCAGGGGAGTTTACACAGGCAAAGAAAAAAGTTAAATACGTGTCCAGGTAAGTTCCTATTTGGTATGCAGCTGGGATGCATACCCAGACTCACAAACCCAGAAGTGCCCTGGGTCCCATAGCAAAGATGAAGGCAGTGGAGTACATCATATGGCAAAGTTCCCAGCCAGTTCAATGGGGTCAGGATTTCCCCTGGGGACTCTTGATATTTCAGCTATTGCTTCTTGTAGCTGACCTCATCACAAGGCGATGTTCAGTCTCGCACAGTCAGTGAACATGTACCCCTTCTACGTATTGGAAATTCAGCCTTCAACTTTATCCGGATTCCTGTGTTCATCACTGCATTAGTACATGACAAATAGCTCCATTTAAACGTTTTCTTGCTCTGCCATCACAGACTGATATCTTACTGCTGACACCGACACGCTGCCTGTCTTGCTGCTCTGCTCACTCGTGAGTTACGCGTTTGCTGGGGATAACCTCTCTAAGTCAGTACATACCCTGACATTTGAAAGATTATGCAGGGCAGTAGGTTGTAGAGGTAAATTGTTATTAATGGTTCCTGCAACATCCAGATCAATTCTAGACAAAGTTCTTGTCTGAAACATCAAGTGGGAAAGATTCTATACAGAATTACAGAAATATTTTTTCTAATTCGGATGAATTTTACCAAAGTATGTGATCTTAGAAACAGCTGTTGTTGGGCTGAGGGGAGGGGAAGGTGTGTACAACAAACCAACCCGAAAAAGTAAAAGCATTGTCCTCTGACATTTTTGATAGTGATGCATTTTGCTCTTCAAGCCCAAAACAACTATTCCATTTGAAATGATTTTCAAAATGTATTTAAAAATTATTCAGAAAGCTCAAATTGAAAACACTACTCTGTTTCAGACCAATCAAGACACTTCTTCACCACAAGTGATTCTTTTTAGTTCTTAATTCTGTGAATTTTTGTTTAAATATTCATCATCTCAAATGAAAATTACTTCTTTATTTTCCCATGACTGTCAGCAAATCATGAAACCCTTCTTCACATTCAGCTGTAATCCTGGACCCAATTTAAAAGAATATTTAAACTTAGCCTTAGAATTAAGAGCTTGTTAAGTACCTTCTCAGGTTCTGCACTGAATAACTATGAATGCCAGGTATGCTGAACTGCCAAGTTTAACAAGGCCTCACCAATCCTCCTTTCTCCTCCTCAGATTTTCTAAATAGTTTTTTTTTCTTCATTGCTCAGTAGAAAAAAAAAAAAAGAGTGACTGCTTTAGAAGTTATGAGAATATTCATACATTTCAAAGATGCTGTTCTTGACCTTTCCATCATCATAGAGAGAAAATAAAGTACCATCTGCAAAACTTCTGTATTTGCAGATAACATGAGTTCTCTTGGGCACCTGAAGGGTTATTCCCTTCCCATCTTCCCAAAAAGATATTATTGATTGATCTAAAGACACATAAACAAGGACCGAGTAAAAAAACAACAGAAAGAAAATGAAGGGAAGGGACATCATTCTTACAGAATGCACCTGACCAATGAAGTTACCATTATTTCCCCTTCCCCCTCCTGTCTTATTCTATACAAATAGAATAAGCAATGAAATTTACATTGAGGTCCAGTTCTTAATTTTTCTGTGGTTCAGACACGTTTTGGAACAGATTAGGCTCCATTTGTGTATACATATATTAAAAAAGAACACATTTCAATTGAAAAAAAAGACACTTCTCAAGCTGCTTACATTTCATACATACACATACATTTCACACATCAGGGGAAGAAGCCTGCAGAACGAACCACAAGCGGTTAAGTTAACAAACCCCTAGCACCCTTCCTTTGTTCAGCTCCCACAAGTTTCTGCTGCTGGTGGGTGTAAGTCTTTTGAACTTCTTGAAAGCAACAAAGAGAAAAACGTAGATCAGAATGTGTTTAACTACGTACTTTCCTGGGCTGCAGGCAGAACTGCTCTTGACTTGAAGAGGAGCAATGTGCACGCATCCAAGGACATGCTGGCGAGCAGCTCACAGCATTCCCTGGGGCTTCTCTGTTCTGTATTTGCTTGTCAGTTTCAACAGGTCACTTGTACCCAGAGTATCCGAGTGCCTCAGACATCACTCGGTTTACTTTCCTCATCAGCAGGAGGAAGAGAGGTACCTTGAGCTTTGCTCTCTGGGTTGAAAGTTGAGATGCGCTGGTGTGACCAGAGGGATGCTGGAGAGTTTGCCCACCCCTCCGCTTGAGGGGAATTGCCTCTCTCTAAGAGGTGCCAGTTATATTCCTTCTAACCATCCTAGCTTCTCAACACCATGAGATACAACCCTCTTGTTAACTTGTTGTGATGCCATACCTTCTACAGATAGTGAAAAGCTGGTCTAATACCTTGTAACAATATTGACAGACACAGTTACAGTGAAATATTTCAAAGCTATTGCATTGCCACAAAAAGAAAGGGAACTGCTGTTGTGAAGACTGCAGTATAGAAGCTTTTCAATATTTCATATATTTAAAAGGAAAAAAAAATAGTTTGGAGAAGAAAGGAAATTTGAGGGAAGGGGTAGGAAACTCTAAAGAGGCCAGAGCCAAGAATCTGGAAATAGGAAAGGCTCTTTAGAGGAGAGTGCAATACAGAAATAGACTACTACCCAGCAAGGTAGATGAGAGCTTGAACTCTAAATATTCTAAATATACTCTAAAATATTTGCTACTATTTTTAGACTCACTCCCAGATGCAGCAATAAAATAAATACTTACCTACCTCATTAAATGAGCTTCATGATGCACCCAAGAAATCCTGCTCCTGCTTGGTCAGAAAAGAGCACGTGAAATCTCTGTAACACATTTGCCTAACCCAAGATCAAGCTGCTAAATTGTTTAGCTAACAGAAGAGGTGAAACCTTCAGCAACTTTACCTGCCCTGCTCCTGTAACAGACTAGCCAAAGGCAACCCGCTCTGACCGAGGGGAGACCCTTTCCCCTTCCCATGGGAAATCAGCAGGGCTCTGACTGCACCTGGGGAGCTTTATTCAGGCTGGGCCCACCCTGCTTCATGGCAGCTGAGAGCCTTTGAATGGTTTAGGGGTTGCTTAGAGGCCAACTTAGCGAAAAAAGAAAACCAATGTATGCTGCACCCACAGTAAGCATCTTCCCACTACATCCCCAGCTTGGTTTCCTCAAGTCAGGAAGAGAAGGGAGGTTTGGCCCTGCACCGCTCCCCGGGGAAAGGCTGCTCTGCCAGCCTGCCTCTGACTCACTGTTGTGACACTCAATATTAAAGCTTAGGTAGTTTGAAGATCAGTGGAACAGAGGCATTTAAAAACCCTGTTATTTCACCTGTACCTTTGATTTTTAAATAACTGTGCGAATTCAAAAAGGTTCATCTTTATTTACCGCCTCAGCCCCCTGAGTATACCGAGCATTGTTCCAAGTTATTGTAACCCTCCTTTTTAAAGTGGATTTAAGCCATTATGGTCTATCACATAAATCCTTCTTAGTTTGTGGATTAGTGACCTGATAGGCCCAAACAGCTCCATCTGTCCATTTAAATGGGCACGAATGCTGTGAGTGTTTATTGCTTCAATTCTATTATTTGTAAAGTGCTTTCTTCCTCTGTCTCTGTGTACATATATTCGGTACTTGGGGACAATTTATTGCTGAGTTCTTGTCTAAACTCTTTTAATTTTCCAGGGCAAACTGCCCACATACAGTAGCGCAAGTAAGCGTACTGCTACTTGACTTGGGAAATGAAGCTGTTGACTTAAAGCCAGCCCTTAGGAGTGATGTAAAATTTGATAGACTGGAGGAAAATATCAAAGTGAAAAGGGACTCCATTTTGAAATGTTGGTATGAATCCAGTCTTAGTTAATGAAGCTTTTATAGCCGTGGAGAAAGTTACTTCCAGATATCTGCTCCAAGTGGTTCTTATGAATGAGCTAAATTGATGCTCTAAGGGACATCTGTTGAAGTGAAAACAGGAGTAAAATATTTTATTGCCTGTTGATACGCATCAGGGGTCAGGGTACGAGTATGCAGAGAAAAACCGGCATTTTTCTTCAGTCAGTGTTTGTCGGTCAAATCATTTACAAAGACTGAGTTAATCATCTTGACATGTTGAGTCAAATAATTTCTGATGGAAGTATCCAAGCGCTATAAAAAGGTTCCCTGTGCAAGGAAGCCTGTTCTCGTGCACCCCGGGTATTCCACACACAGGGTTATTACTGTTAGGTGGTGTACTGAAAAGGCTGAAGAACAAATATAAAGTCTGCAAAGGTTGGCTGCCGCCTCAGCCTGATGGATTTCATTGCTGCAGTTTTGTCCTCTTCCTACAGGTGAGGTGCTCCATCTGCCACCAGTGGGCCAGGCCATGCAGAACGTGGGGAGGTAGCGTCCCACTATGCAGAAGGCTTTGCCTCTGACTCAGCTGGCTTCTGTTTGCAACAAGGATTAGCGGAAAAAAGAAATTTTAGCACGTCAGTCCCAAGTAATGTTTAAAAATCTTACAAAGAATAAAAAAAAATACCTTGCACGTGATCTGTGATAGCTTTTGTATACATAACTAGAGATGTCTTAGGTCTGATACTTGGAAGAGTGTGGTTTGTATCCTGCTTGTACTCTTTGCAAGGAGCTTCATGTTTTTGATGCAGAGATAAATATAACTTAAGTATGCACTGGTTCTTTTTTCAGGGATGGGGAAACTCAGGGAACTGGGAGAATATTTTTGGCAAGGTACATTTTTGGAAAAGAAATGCCAGGTGCCAGGACCTTCTCAAATCAAAAACTAAGGCCAAACTGAGTGAAGCTGTTGAATACATTTGATCATACTGTTTCATATAGGACTGTGTCAATGTAAGTAAGAATACTTGTGTGAAGACGCACACAGCCCAGTGCACTTACTGCTTTTTTGTTTGTTTGTTTTTCCTGTAAGTGTTTTCATGCATTTCTTTAAGTTATCTGGATCCTCTGACCCATTCTTGGGTCTTTGACTCACTGTAGGATTTACACAATGCTGATGACAAAATCTTGTCCTGAGTGTAAAGCTTGCATGAAATATTTCTTCCCTGAAGTGTAAGTAATAATTAACTTTTTTCTAAAAATGTCCCACTTACAGGAGTTAAATTTATTGCATCCTAGGCACTCACACTTTGTTTTTGCAGAGAGAAATGTGGTGGCCTCTGAAGACAGTCCACCTAGCAGCTTTTAGGAGGGAGCAGCAACCTCCCTGGCTGAAACAATTTGAAATTCTGCCCTGTTATACAAATTCAAAGCAAAAGTTTGACATATTTAGGAAACTTTCACCCTCACTTTGGCATCAAACTGAACAGTTATTTTTTGGGATGAGCACGTGTATTTTTGCCATGCTGAATAACTCAGCCAAAGGGAAAAAGAGAGTGATCCAGATGTTCCGTTGCACCTTGGGCAACTGTTCTAGCAACACCTGTGAAATGCTAATATGCTTGAAGATACAGAAGACAGTGATAAAGAGTACCTCTGCAACATTAAAAATTAAAGCTTTGCTCTCTGAGATGTAAGCAGAACACTGCCTTGCATTCTGCGTATAGCATATCCATCAGTTTTGGGAGGACGCCTAGAATTTCCAGTGAATATTGGTTTGCTTACTGTAGAGTATTAACTAGCATTGTTATCCTACACAAATAGCAGCTGAGCATCTGATAGAGGAGCATATGGGAAATAAACCTGTGTATATATTTTTTATTTTTATATATACAGTATGCACATATACATACACACACTAAAGCTGCATGTAACCAGTTCTGGCCACAGTCACCATAGGTACCAATAGAATATGTTTAACCTTGAGATATTCCTATGAAAAAAGCAGTAAATTTATGACAGCATTATGTTTGTCCCAACTTAGTTGCATTGAGTTGCTGAGATGAAATTACCCGAAGCTCTTTTGCAAGTGGAGGGAAGTGGGCTCTCTGCACATAGAATCATAGAATGGTTCGGATTGGAAGGGACCTTAAAGATCATCTAGTTCCAACCCCCCTGCCCTGGGCAGGGACACCTCCCACTAGACCAGGTTGCTCAAAGCCTCATCCAGCCTGGCCTTAAAAACTTCCAGGGATGGGGCTTCCACCACCTCTCTGGGCAACCTGTTCCAGTGTCTCACCACCCTCATGGTGAAGAACTTCTTCCTAACGTCCAATCTGAATCGACCCATCTCTAGTTTTAATCCATTCCCTCTAGTCCTACTATTACATGACCACGACCTCTCCACCAAGGGAAGGAAACTGAGCTCACTAAAGAAAGCTCAGCTCCATCAGCCTGAACAGACATGGAGCCAGAAGGGAACCTCTCAAAGGTTCGTGGTTACTACTCTAATGTTGCAGTCACTAGGAGGAGGGAGGAGGTTTTGGTATATTACTGGAAGCTATTCATTTTATGAACTGTACTGATAATGTGTTTTACATTCCACATGCCAACTAAATTAGTTTCTGAGTTTATATTCACAGTAATGAGGTTTATCTAGTTAGGCTATAAAATTGAACTTATTAATCGTGCACTAGCAAAGATGGGTTTTGAACAGTTTTTTTAGCTATTTTAATGGCTAGGGCACTGTTTTAGTGATGACTAATATTGTCTTAAAAATCTGATCCAATGAATTATGGAGGCTGAGGGAACACAATCACTGCTGTAATATTTTAATAAAACAGTCCACATTATACTGAAGGCATGTAAACTCATCTGTTTCTGTGAAATCCACTCTTCTGACACTTGGTTTGATAGGCTAATAAAAAGAAGGGACATATTGTAGTTGATTATAAGCTTTTAGACCTTATATTTCAGGAGACTGAAATGTAAGGGGTAAGACAGTACACATTTCTTTATAAGAAACTTTGGTCCTTACATGGATTCATGTATTCTTCTTACGATAAAGGGTATGAAACAAAATAAATTGCTATACATAAGTCTTTCATCATGAAACAGAACAATAAAAATTTAGAATGTTATCAGGTTGTGAAGTTGATGGTTATAGTCTCAAAGCATACCCCTAACTGGGAACATTACAAGTACAGACAGTACAAGTCTCATTGCCATTTGGAATTCTTTTAAGCTATGCAATAGTTATCTTAAGTCATTTAAAGGGAAAAGAATGATGAATGCTCAATTAATTGTAAAATCAAAAACACAGAGAGGAAACATCTGACTATTTTAATGAGCTCATATGAATGATCTTCATGGCTGCATAATTCATTTTAACATGAAATAGACAGTTGTGCAATAAACCAGTTCTCAAATGTGGGCTAGGTCTGCTAAGACTGTTAAAATTTCATCATGAGCCAGGTGGGAAGACTGAGGCCAGTTAAATCCATTGAAACCCATGGGATGTGGTCACAGTGTTTGAATCTTAAAGCAATTCAAAGTAGAAGTGACTGTGAATAAGCACCGGGGTGATCGGGGAACTCTGGCCAGACTGGCAGGGGATTTCAAATACTAGGATGGATTCTGCAGCACCTAGTTCCAGTGAACCTTAACCCCGGTGAAGGTAAGCTGATGGGCTGCTGGCTGGGCAGGTTTGGCAGCCTAGGATGCACACACTTTCTCAGTTCAGGGCTTTTTCCTCCTCCTTTCTGTTGAATTTGGCTGCTAGTGCAGAATAAGGCAGCTCCTGGAAGGGTTGAAGGGTGAAGGGCGCAGCCCACCTCCTGGTCCTCCCGGTCCTCCAGGACCAAGGTGCAAAGGTGCAAAAGCTGCAGGATTCCAGATGATCCCAAATCACAGAGCCAAAGCCATGCTCTGGCTCGATCTCTGCTTGTAGCCTGTGGGCAGAATGCGATGGAGAACAAGACACGCAGAGGAGTTTTAGCAGGAGGACTTCATCTGGCCTTGTGCCTTCTTTGTGCCAGGCAGCTACAAGTGGTCCTAGGACATAGTGATGAGTCTATGGAAGCCAAAACAGGCCCTTTATCTCCAGATAACTCTGTTCTTTCAATTTTATTTTATTTTAAAGACTATACAAGTAAACTCATCATGACTGAACAGAGCTTGCTTTTTAAGTAGTGAAGGCCAACACAGTGTTCTGAAATCAGAGTGAATATCAAATACCTGACAAATTGATGGTGTCTCCAGATGCTGAGAAAAAATGATGCAGAGGAGCATAGATTATCTGACTAATATCTCAAATGGTCCCAAAGGAGGAACGTGGCCTAGCTTATGAGGACTTTATTGTGTTGCTTTCTACTCCCTCAATAGATGTGGCTGCCTATGAGCTCTGTGCAAATAAAGAGCACTGTTTGCAGAAAGGATCCTTCACCTTTAGCTCTGCAGCAGCTGTAAATGCTGAGAGCTATCAAGCTCTTTTTTGCCTCAGACACCAGAAAACCTTTGTGGCAGAACTGTCATAAAGCTTTATGTTCATATAACACCTACAGGACAGCTTGTCAGAAGAGGCCTCTGTGTGATTCCCTAATAAAAATAATGAGTGCATAATCATTGGCAATATACATGCAAATTGGCTTTCCAAAGCATGGACCCACAAGACAAAGTTTATCAATCAAGGGCACTGAAGCAATTGAGAGCAGTCCCCAGAGACTGAGTCCTCCAAGAGTGCATGAAATCAATCTGGCAGCCTGTGAAACATACAGTCCAGTTGCTTACGTCCATGCAAATATTCACCCTCTCACCATGGAGGATCTAAGGAATGCAGATTAAAAGGGCTGTTTCAGGAGACTGAAATAGTCACTCCGCAGTGAGAAGCCAAGTGGAGGCTGATCATTATTTTATCTGTGCTGAACAACATGTGTAAGCAAATTGCACATAATTATGACAAAATACCATCAACAACATGACAGTCTCCTGTCGTGCACTGGGGCATTTGGCACACAGCGTTGCCGAGTCAGATGTTTGTTCCCTTTTTGATGCTTGGTGTTTGTGTTTTGCCTGTTGCTTTGACTCACGCTCTTGCTTCAATAAAGACTTGTTATACTGTCGTTGTGTGCAGTGTTCACTGATTTATGCCAGAGGCTCGGACTCCAGTAGCCAGAAAGTCAGCTTCGTTCCTCACTGCAGGAGCTGTTCCCTGCCAGAAGTTGTTTCCATTCCCTGGGGAGAGAAATGAACCCACCCGGCAATATCCCCAAAGGAGAGGGATATACACATTACTGCAACGGAGGAAGGCAGATGGAGATTCCTTCTCAGGGGAGGGGAAGGTCGGTTTGCCCTGAGAACCTGCTAGCAACCCCGTGCTATCGATAAGCCTCCAGCTTTTGACAGTCGTGGCCTGGACTTGCTGGGGAGTTTTGCACCACTGCTAAATCCCATGTGCCTGTTGGGGGACTGATGGTCTGTCCCCATTTCAACCTTGCTGACAAGAGCCTTTCTATTGACTTCAGCGGGAGATGGCAAAAGCTGCAAGAGTAAAGGCTGAACTCACCATGTAAGGGGGTGCTGTACAACAAGTGAGATGATCTCATCCTGTTTGACTAATCTAAACCAAATGCAGATGAACTCCAGAGGTTTTTGAAGCTTATAAAATCAAGGGAGTATCACTAGTCAGAATAAATGGCTTCAGCTTTTAAGTTGCTTGCCTTGCAGAGCAATCCTGGCTGGTTATCCTGCATTAGGATAAAGCTAAACGAATGGGCACCTCAACTGCAGAAGAAACCTAATTACTGACAAATACGCTGTAGTTCACAGGGAAAGTCACAAGAATGACAGGGCTAACAGTATTAAAGCTGCATATTCACAATTTTAATTGCAGATGTAACTACTGGCCAAAAAAAAAGAGCTTTAAAAGTATGCTATACATACTTAGCAACTGATCCTGGAGAAGCAAGCCAGTCCTGAAAATCTTCCAAGGCTTTGCAAGTGTTGGGAGATATAGGTCCATCTACCTGATGAAGCCATCACAAAGCATGGGATTAATACGTACAACTTCTGTCAGGGTTTCCCCTGTTTCTGATCAGAGATTTTGTTCAGATGCAAAACCTGGTTGTTGCACTGGTCTTGGATTTCTGTGCTTCTGGCAGCCCATCTCGAGGAGCAGGACATAAAACCACAGCGCACATGTGCGTCAGCTCCGTAGCAGAAGTGACGGTACGAGCAGATGTGAGACAGGGTTTAAGTGCAACGGAGTGCAGCGTTTGAAGCCTTGAACTTTCAGACGGTTGAAGAACACAGAGGGGATGTGGTGGTGGAAGGAGGTGGACTGATGGGGAGCGTGCGCTGTAGCCCCGTGACACCAGGGCGAGGGCACACAGACCCTGCGCACCCTCCATCTGCTGTTTTGAGGCCAAGCCACTGGAGGTTTTGGTGGGAATAAAGGGAAGATTGAAACGGAAAGCGATGCGTGAGTTACTTTTCCGGCAGCGGTGCTGTGTAAGGCAAGAACAAAGGCTGCTGCCTCTCCAACAAGGCAATGAGCCCTCTAGAGGCAGCTGCAACCAAAGCAGTCCCTACCATGATGGTGCGCCATGGAGAGAGAGCCCAGCCGGGTGTGCCAGGCCTTTGCACCCTCTCTGAGCCCCCGCTCCCTCTCCCACAGCCCTTCCCTGCATCCCTGTCCCCTGGCACCCATCCCTGGTCCCCCGGCAGCTACTCACACATGAGCCATCAGGTTGAAGAAGTCACAGGGAAGGGGGTGCAGCTGGGCATGCAGACAGCAGCTTTTTTCTTTATCAAGCCACTTTTAAAATGTTTGCAAACCGCCTGCTAGCACATTATGTACAGCCCATTGGGCAGTCCTCATCCTACCCAGCATTTCTTTAAAGATGTGGCAAGAATTGAGGAAAACAGCTTCTCTCAACTACCCTATATTCCTTTCACAGTCGCTTAAACTGTGTGCAAGGTGAATATAATTGCACTCAATCTCAGTCCTTGGCAAGAGTCATTAATTGCAGCATGCACAGCCTCCCCTGCCTAGGGGAATGGCCAGGGCATTGCCTCCCCCTCGGCGTTTCCCCCAGGGCAGGGAGGAGGAGGGCAGAGTGAGGGAAAGCTGCTGGGGAGCGGTGCAGGGGGACATCAGGCTGCAGAGCCAGTTCAAAGGTAACAGGTGATTAATTTCTTACTGTTAATGGGTTAATTAAAAGCATAGACTCCTGCCCTTTCTATCCTGGGAAAGCAGTGGATGCTGTGGACATCCCGTGATTTTTACTAGGCCGGTTTTCCAACTGCTTTGGCAGTATGGCTGACTCCTCGCTGACTCCTCTCTCTTCTGGGTGAAGCGGGGGACGCCCGGTGCGCAGCCTCCCCATGGCGGGCACCTTGACTGTGCGCTGGTTGCCTTTTACTGCTCTCCCTTCGTTTTTAAGAACTTGGAACTTATCAGAAGCAGCAGTTTACTATATAAGAGAAGTTATTCAGGCTTTGAAAAAAACCAAAACCAACCCTCCGGGCACTTTTGTATGTCCTGTCTTAACAAGAGAGCATAAAACCTTTCTGCATTCCTCCTCAGGAATATGTTATGTCCTGGTCATGTGGGTTGAGCTTGTTCCAGAAAAGAGCCTTACATCTTGTCTCTGCTTTCTCTTCAAAGCTCTAGGTGATTCCTACCTATCTGCTATCAAACCACAATTTCTTCACAAGAAGAACCTTTCCTTTTACTCCCTATTGCCTCAAAGAAACTGCCGTGTAAGCTCAGGGTCAAAGGGCTCCTCATGACGATGTTTGTGGTATTAATTGCTGAATGATCTTACTCCAATGATCTGCAAGATAGAACAGCAAAATGGTTCCAGCGATTTCTCTGCTAAAATAGCTGTCTAGCACTAGTATTTCCTACAACCTTACTTTTCTTGACTAGATCTTGATCAAAAACCTATTAGAATTCCACACTTTATTAAGAGACAGGGACAAATAAACCGAAAGAGGGGAGATTTAGATTAGATATTAGGAAGAAATTCTTTACTGTGAGGGTGGTGAGACACTGGAACAGGTTGCCCAGAGAAGTTGTGGATGCCCCATCCCTGGAAGTGTTCAAGGCCAGGCTGGATGGGGCTTTGAGCAGCCTGGGCTAGTGGGAGGTGTCCCTGCCCAGGGCAGGGGGGTTGGAACTAGATGGTCTATAAGGTCCCTTCTAACCCGAACCATTCTGTGATTCTATGATTCTATAATTAGAAACATGTAGTTAATTTCTCCACACCACTCCCAGGTCCACTCATCCATCCCAGACAAAGAAAAGAAAAAAAAAGAAAAAAGAAAAAAAGAAAAAAGAAAGCTACAATGTTACATGGAATTAAAAATACCCCCAATTTATATAAGTATGTCACAGGATATGGAAAGTAGCATATGTTAGTCTTTGTTTTCACTGTAATTTATTGTGCACATTATTTTTAAATGTGTGATGGCTGATTTGATTCAGGTAAGAAGATAACGTTAGCTAGCCCTTACCTGGCTGCTTTTGGAGAACAATAAGAGGAGAAGTTCTTGTTTTACTTTTTCCTCCCCAAAGCAAGGCAAATATTAAATGCATGTGTTCTCGAAAAGAATCCTTTCATTTAATCTCTTTGTTAATATTTGTTTTGGTAAACTGATAAGACTCCTGGAATCAGCATTTGTAAGTGAGATAAGTCTACGGCTTGATGCTTGGGCTGATATGTTAGCAAGGCAGGGGAGGGACTATTTATTCTTGGAAGTCTGTGACAGAATTGATGTAAAGCCTAAAAAAGATATGTATCTTTCATAAAGATGTTGGTGCTGTGTAAGCAACAGTCCACACATTTCATCCGCCTGTTATGTTGTTGCTCCCTCATGAGCTACAAACCCCCACTGCTATAAGCAGTAGTAACAGCAGTGCCCAGCCCACTAGCATCAGATCCCTAAACACTTGTAATGCAGCCTAGTCCTAAACTGGAAAACACATAACTAGCTGATTTTTTTCAGTTTGATTTTGAACTTTCAGCCGACAAAACCAAGGCTTTCCTGCATGCATTTTTTGGGGGTGGAAAGTTCCAATTTAGTTAATACCATCTTAAAGGAACCAAAAGTTTACTTTTTACTCTTGACTTTGTCTTTTGGGCCACAGAACTCTAAAGGATCAGGATTCATTTTTGTCAGGACGAAGAGTAGAAAAGAATATCTTGGTTTCTGTCAAGCAATTCTCTTGCCTCCTTTGAGAGCTCAGTCTTTGGTGGTTGCAGCGGGGTTGGACGCACGGCTGTATCATAAGCCTTTTGGACGAGCCCATCGGGAGGGAAGGAACATGGCTCGGAAGGAGCCACTGCCTTCCTCTGAAAGCATCCTGGCATTTTAACCTGTCTTTTGGTGCCATTTTGCAATAGGATGAAGAGCTCTTGCCCTTAGGTTTCATGCCTTTCTTTTGGCCAATATACTGGTAGCCCTTTGGGGCTCAGGGAGGGAATTTTTCTCTTGTCGTGACTGTCTGGTCAGTGCTGAGGTTTCACTGTTTTTTCTGAATCCAGATATCTGGTAAGTAAAATTTGTAAGCCATGTTATTAAAGCTGGCTGATGCCTAGCAGAAGGAACTGGTTTCCCAGCAGACTGGCTTTTAAAGGGGAAAAGTTGCACAGTCACAAAATGTTTTTCTTACATTGAGTCAAAAATTCAGATGTTTCAACTTGTGTCTGCTGCCTCTTGCCCTTCCAGCATGCATTTCCAAGAACAGTCTGGTTCAGTGTTTGCAGACAGCAGGTCTCCCCTTCACCTCCTCTCCTTTTGGTTGAACATGCCCAGCTCTCTTCAGCTTCTCTTCACATGTCATGTGCTCCAGCCTCTTGGTGGCCCTCTGCTAGACTGGCTCCAGAGCGTCAAAATCTTTCTTGTACTACAGGGGCCAAAACTGCAGATAGCACCCCAGTTGTGGTCTCACAACTGCAGAGTAGAGATAAATAATCACTTCTTCATTCTTGCTAATGCAGCCCGGGATGCTGTTGGCCTTCCTTGACATAGGGGTGCATTGCTAGCTCCTGGTCAACTTGGTGTCCGCTGGGACTTCTGGGTTCTATCCGCAAACCTGTTTTCCAGCCAGCCAGACCACAGCCTGTCCTGTGCGTGGTGTTATTTCTCACTAGGGCAGGCCTTGGTGCTTTACTTTGTTGAACGTCATGAGGTTCATCTCAGCCCATTTCTCCATCCTGCTCCCCAGTGTATTGACTGCTTTCCTGTTTTGACATCATCTGAAAACTGTGCAGAAAGCACAATCGCTCCCCTGATCCAGTCTCTTAGTAAGGACACTAAACAATATTGGCCCCAGTATGGATCTCCGAGGGACTCTACAAGTTAGTGGCTACCATTTGGACTTCGTACCCATAATCACCAGCCTTGGAGCCTGACGGTTCAGATGATTTTCCACTCAGCTTCTTGTCCCCTCATTCAGTCCAATTCTCACCAATTTCTTTATAAATTCCATTCCAGAAGAAGGTACAGAATAAGTCAGGACTTAAAATAACCATTTGGGTGCTGAACAAAACATTTTTATCAGCTTGAGCAATAAGTAAATACATAAATTGTGGTGGCAACTCATGCCAAAAACTTGTTTTGTGGATTATGAAATTGCTGCTGATTTGCCCAGAGATCTGCTGGATAACCAGCAGAAAATCAAGAACATTGTGAGATGGAGAGCAGCTTGTATAGGCTGGCTGTTGGAAGGAAACTTACATAATACCTATGTCAGACTAAGGCTTGATCTAGCAATTTTAAAAACATTAAGCTTATTCAAAAGATAATGAGTCCATGAGCTAATCCCTGGATGTCAAGCTATCACTATTATTTGAGACATACCTGCCAAATATATATAAACAGTATTGTTACTGTTTCTAGTAACAGGTTGTTGATAAGTCCTAACAGCATATGTGCATTATTTCTTAATTCTTGGAAACATAAGATCTTTTTCCATTGATTTGATTTGTAGTAATTAGTTTAATTGTTCCTTTTCTAAGAGTAGCTGCTGTAATCACCTCTCCGTGCTAAGCTGGGAGAAAGGATGACCACAGAAAACAAGTGATACTAAGGAAAGATATAAAAATTAAAAATTCCCAAACTGTCAAGAAAAGTTCCTCTAACTCATTTCTTCCAGAATATTTCAGAATTATTTTTAACTCCCTTAGATGTTACTCTTGCTGATGCCTCTGTATGATATATAGAATCACCACTTTCAGAAAAGGGACTTGTGATTTTAGACACCACTATTTTGGGTGCTCAAACAGAGACATTTTACTGGAGGATGGTCATCAAAAGGTGAAAATTCTCACTTTCTAGCAATTATTTGCACTCCCAGATTCCATGGACATTTTGAAAATAGTGGTTATATATCCCTTCTGGCTCATGGAGTCCCAGCTACTGAGATCACAAGTGTGGCTGTTATCTTATCTCCATGCATTAAACGCCTACAGTGGTGCTGAGGATGTTCAGTGAACACACATCTGACTTTTCTCTTTGGCTGAAGTGTTGCCAGACGCTGAAGAAGCCAGGCGCTGAACTTCAGACATTTAGGATGATATAAATGGGAATCAGAAGCCTGCCTTCGGGTCTCTCTACTCTGTGAGTAGGATGAGCAGTTCCAGATCCTCCAGGGCTTACTGTGCCCTGCAAGGGGCCCCATGGTGGAGGTCCCCAAACTGCCCGGCTTGGAGAGACCATTGTGGCACACTGCATTTCTGCTTGCCCACCTGAACCTTCCTTCAGTCCAGCGCAGCATGCATGGGGGAATGTTATCCAGCCACTTCTTGACTCATCATGCAGCTGGGACATGGCTGGGGGACTCACCTGGGGTTTAGGATTCAAGGGAGCACCACAGGCAGCATCTACTGCCCTGTGCAGACACAGCTGAACAAAACTATTTGGTAAGTCTGGAGCAGTCCAAGAAACTTGTGGAGAATTGGAAATGCACTGAAAAACAAACATAAAAAGAGAAGGAGCATGAAGTTAGTCAGGCAGACCTTTTCAAATTCCAAAGACAAATCCCTACCTCAGCGGCAGTGGATGGGTGGATATTCCCCCCGCCCCCCCGCAACTAGATGCGCAGATACATGTTAATTTACTGCAGTGGAAAAGATAGGGCAAGAGCAGACCCAGAACCTAAATATAGCTGCTTCTACACTTAGTTACGATATAATGCAGCTTGATGATGGTTGCCAGAGAAACCCATTTATGCTGTTGAATAAGGTTGTGCTGTCCCTGCTTTATCCTCTCCCACATAATGAACTTTTTAAAAAAGTGAAGGTTTAGTACAGAATTGAACTATGGGGAATGCGCTGCATACGGAGGCAGTTAAGTGTTTGGATGTCAGCTATGTATGTGTACTTTTCCATCGTGGAGCACGGTGAAATAGCTCAAGGTATCTCTCTATAGTGCTAGAGATCGGCAGTGGTGTTAGCTCAGTCTGAGCTCTTCTGTCTCAGATGTGGGGGTGGGTGAGGAGAGGCACTTTCACAACACACTTGGCAAAACTTTTGCCCATCTCTTGAGTTCAGCAAGAGCTGAACTTTTTAACAGTTATGAGGTGTTTGTTAACTTCACAGCCGATAACTTCACAGCTTTTCATGGCCGTGGATTCTTTCCTGACAAGGACTACAAGCAGACAAGCCAGTGAACCACATGAACTGAAAGCACCGTCTATGACACCTATGGCCTTGGGTTGTTCCTCCTTCCTTCCAGGAGCTGCAACCTAGACCAACTAGGCTGACAGTAGATCACGACAGCAATATCTGTATTAAACAGTGGGTCCTATGCATTAGAGTCAACGAGACTGTCATGGGCACAAAGGAAATGGGCTAGAGCTGTCCTACAGATAGGCCGGAGCTCTGCAGCCTGGGAGGCAGATGATTTTGGTAGGATAAAATACAAGGCTAAAAAATAATGAACAGATATATAGGGATTGAATAACTGTTCAGTCTTCTCTGGTATGAGAAGTGGGGTCCATGAATAATTATGATCTCCAGGTCTCAGATAGGCCTCCTCCCTCTCTACCACTTCTTGTCCAAAGTGGTTATGCGCCACTCAACTAAATCTTCACCTTTTCCTGGGCTTGACTTCTGCAAAGGTTGTGCGTCACCCGTGAAGTTATTTGGTCGCTGGAACTGACCTCCTCTACCTTGTAGCCTTGCCTGCAAGGAATGGATTTTCATGCTGGGCTGTGAACTGAGTAACGTCTGTTACTCTCGGTCAAGATGAAGATCAAAAATGCAGTCCTCTGATACTTGCTTTCTGTAAAGCTCTTTAATTAGCCCTGTGAACTTTCATGAGGCTGGGGGCCTGACAGACTTCTAAAAGGAAGCACACACAGTATTTCCCTTGGGATTTCCCCTTTAGCTCTGGAATTAGCTCAGTCTTATTACTTATTGATTAATCGGGGCATTAGTCTTGTGACAAAGGTTTCAGCAATGCACTGAACAGGGAAGGAACTACATTGAAAAGCAACAAGGCTGAAAATATGGCCACTGAAAATAAAAAGTATTGATCTCCAGAAATATTGGCCCTGGCTGGGGAACAGCAGAGCCATGGGGAAAAAGGACATGGCTTCAGCTGACAGCAGAAGCTTCTCTTTGGTAAGACGGGAAAAACAAGTCAGAGAGGGGAGTGATGGTGAACCAGGGAGAGCACTGGGAAAAAAAGGGAAATGAGGAAATACCACGCACACCTGAAGTCAAACTGCTAAGCAGAGAGCGCAAAATCCCCTAGATAATTTGTATGTTGCGCTTAGAAACCACTCACAGCTGGGTGGGAGATCAATAGTACAGTGACAATTAGATGTTAAGTAGAAGGAGGACGGTATGGAAACACTATGATCAGATTGCTAGAAATATGCGAACATGAGGAATGGAGGTGGAAATAATATTTTGAGAGCTCGTTACAGGAATTTTCTCCCTCTTCCCCTCCCAGTAAAACTGGCCTTATTTCTTCTGAAAGGTATCTTCAAGGCTTTTTAAAATAGCCTCAGATATTTCCCTTGCAGCTGGTCTAATATTTCATCTCATTTCTTTCCCTTTGCTTAGGATCTCCCCATGACTCCCTTTATTGGTTAAATATATGGAAGGCGACCTTTGGATTTCACATATTTTCTTTCTCAGAGGACTCATATTTTAAAACCTGCTGACACAGTCCCAGTCTGGGTGCTTGTTTCATACTCTTTTCTGCCTGAAATGCCTAAGATAGTAAGTCACTTTTTTTTTTCATTCCTCCTTCACACAATGACTTCTGCAATAAGACCCTGATACTTCATTAGAGTTGCTAGGCACTGCTGTAGCACTGGTAATTATAATAAAGAAAAACACACAATCCCAGAACATGTTTCAAAGTCCTTCTCACCTCGGCAAATACATGCAAACATGCAGAAATTCATCGAGAGGTTTACCTCTACTCAGTGCAGTTTCCTAGCTTAGAAAAATCCTACCTTCAGCCTCTCTGTATTATTGTCTCCTTGATTACTGTGGCTTTCATTATCGTATTTCTTTTGTCAAAGTTTCAGAAGTCAGTGATTAATAGTACTTTTCTCATAACTTTCTGTCTCTCATCTTTGTGAGCAGGCAGGAGTTGTTCTCTTTCAATTTACAAAAGGACAAAAGGTTTCCATGCGCTTGCTGCTCTACCTACACACTTGGGAAACATAGCAGGGAGAGAGATGCTGCTGAAGCACGAGATTCATTAGCAATCATTTCTCTTGCAAGGGCACGAGAAAACCCAATTCTCTGCATGATGTTGATCACAAATAAATTTCCAGGTCTCCCTTTGGCGGAGGGGAGAGACACTGTATGACTCTCAGCTTTGCAGCTGTACTTTCTCTTGCTATCGCTGTAACTAGATTTAAGCACTGCCAAGTTTTAGACAAATCTTTCAGCAAGTGCCAGCAAGAGGGGTTGGTTGTAACGAGGGCTTTAATTCTGTTTTCACAATGGTGAAAAAAAACAGGAGCACATCTCAGCCTGGGAAGCCTCTAAGAGCAATACCTGTGGTTTGGCCCTAAACTCCAGGTAAGGACTTCTGAAGTTTTGGGTCAGCCAAAATTTGACCATGGCATGACAGAGGGGTCACGGCCCCTGGCTCCTATAGAAAATATATAGAATCATAGAATGTGTTGGGTTGGAAGGGACCTCTAAATATCATCCAGTCCAACCCCCCTGCAGAAAGCAGGGACATCTTTAACTAGATCAGGTTGCTCGGAGCCTCAACAAGCCTGGCCTTGAATGTCTCCAGGGATGGGGCCGCCACCACCTCTCTGGGCAACCTGTTCCAGTGCCTCACCACCCTCATTGTAAAGAACTTCATCCTAATGTCTAATCTAAACCTACCCTACTCTAGTTTGGGGGACCCATCCTGTACCGGTCAGATAACAAGCATAGTTTGCTTCCCCTCTGTACCAGCTCAACCCCATTGACTGGCTTTTATGGACAGGGCAGTGTTTGAGTACACCTGTATGATCAGCTGGAAAAGGCACAGCCCTGGTCAGGGCGGGGCTGGCGGTGACCCTGCAGGGGACATTGTGAGGGTTTGGCACCACGCTCAGGTAGCCACACGGCACATGTGGTGAGCCACGTGCCCCCAGCGCAGGAGCAGCTCACCTTCCTTCATCCTGTCCCAGAGGCGGAGCGGGTTTCACGACCCTCGGCGCAGGATGCAATAGAGGCAGCTGTAGGTTTTATACCCAGAAGACATGGGCCATACACTTGTGATAGTGTAAAGGGCCAGGAAATACAACCCTTCTGCCACGGGTGCAATTGCTTCAAGTTCTTCTTAAAACGCTGGTGACTGGAGAGGGGAAATAAGAGAAAGAGAAGAGGGTAATAGACTTAGCCACAGGAACAGCCACGTTCCACAATTCTTGGGGTTCAAACACTAGAGAAGTTAGAAGAAAGAAAGTGTGATGCCAATCACTGTTTTCAATATCCTCCCACGTAGCAACTGCTTCTGTTAAGCCTTTCTATTGTGAAAGCCCTCCTTTCACTGCACAGAGTCGGAGCTCTCGGTGAGCCTTGGCTCCCGGTGGAGGAAAATGCCGTGCTTTCGTCAACGGCCATGAAAACTTCCTTATGCCTTTGCTTTGCTGGAGTGTTGTGTGAGCCAGGGGCTTGGCTTGGCTCGGCTTGGCTTGGCTTGGCTTAGTGGGGCTTGGCTCTGCAGAGAGAGCAAGCTGGGGGTGGCTCCCAAATTCGCAAGTTGGCTCCTTGCTGTAAGAGAGGCCCCATCCTTCCTCTGACCTTAATGAGCAGGTCCTCACCAACCCTTCAGCCGTATTGCCTGCAGGGCTCCAGCTCTCAGGGTGGGGAAGCTGGATGATAAAAAGTGGTCACAGACCGTGAGGGCCATGCACTCTTCCCCATCACCTCAATGCCTGTGACATCCCAATGGGCTGATTGCAGCTGCCTTGTAATTCCCAGGCAGCATCTGGTCAATATGGAGTATTATAATAGTCAATGTGGAGCATCTGGTCAAATCTGGAGTACTGCGTGCAGCTCTGGCGCCTTCAGCACAAGAAGGACATAGACCTGTTGGAACGGGTCCAGCGGAGGGCCATGAAGATGATCAGAGGGCTGGAGCACCTCTCCTGTGAAGACAGGTTGAGAGAGTTAGGGTTGTTCAGCCTGGAGAAGAGAAGGCTCCAGGGAAACCTTATAGCAGCCTTCCAGTACCTAAAGGGGGCCTACAGGAAGGATGGGGAGGGACTCTTTATCAGGGAGTGTAACGATAGGACGAGGGGTAATGGTTTCAAATTGAAAGAGGGTAGATTTAGGTTAGATATTAGGAAGAAATTCTTTACTATAAGGGTGGTGAGACACTGCAACAGGTTGCCCAGAGAAGCTATGGATGTCCCATCCCTGGTGGTGTTCAAGGCCAGGCTGGATGGGGCTTTGAGCAGCCTGGTCTAGTGGGAGGCGTCCCTGCCCACGGCAGGGGGGTTGGAACTAGATGGTCTTTAAGGTCCCTTCTAACCCGAACCATTCTATGGTTCTATGATTCTATGATAATATAACATCTCTGCCATCAAAGCTACCAGAATGAGCCTCCACACCCCTCACTGGGCTACACCTGGACTTTGACAAAGTTTGTACTTGGATGTGAATTTTGCTGCTTGAACTCACATCAACTTTTTAAATTAATTTTTGTTGGCTTCCAAGTAGAACAAAAGGGAATTTACCTTCTCTAAAAAACGCGCTCAGAAAGACAGTAGAGAAACCTAAATTTAACTTGAAAAATAAGATGACAGGGGATGAGCAATTAACAAGGGAATCCCGGGAAAAAACAAGCTCTTAATACAGATATTTTTTTTTTAAGAATTCTTAAAAAGCAGAGCTAAGCAGGCTCAAATAATATGTATTGCAGAGCATTAAGGGAATATGCCATTTTTCCGTAACACTCATGAAAGATCTTCACTGCAGGAGAAAACAGAGAAGCAAAAGATGCACTAATGCTAAAGAAAAAAAAGGTTTTCTGTCCACTCTCTAGTTGCTATACATATTTTCATGTCAGGAATAAAATACTGGAACAAATAGTAGTAGTAAAGCCATTGGAGTATCACAGACTAAAGAAATATTTGAAGGCACCCTTACTTCAACTAAATGCTTTGATAGATTATTTGAAAAGACTTATATACATGTATAGATTAACAGTGATGACAGCTGTGCCGTAGTATCCCTGCTCTGTTATTTCTGTGTGAGAATATTGGTTATAAAGGAAAATTACGAAAAAGTAGTGCCACTGCAAATTGGTTTGCTTCGGCAGTTCTCATTATTGGTCAGGAAGTTGGTAATTGAAGGATCATTAAGAAGTGAAAAAGTGTCTTAAAATAACTTGTTCAGCAAAGAGTCCCTGTTATTGGATTTCTTTATCTGAAGACCAGCTCCAATATTTCTCAGAGCTGCAATATGCTGAGTACGTGCAAGTCCTTCCTGCCCTCTGTTACAATTTACTGAGTGAGCAAAACAGCTTCTTGATAGACTGAATTTAATGAACTTACGTGGAAAGACCCAATCATAGGACTAAAGCAGAGCCCTCTGTGGCCAAAACAACCGCTGTACGCATGCTGAAGGGATGACAGCTTGGTGGAGGCACTGCAGAAAATAGGATTCCCAGGATTTCAGACGAATAAAACACTGCAAATAGCTGGCTTAGGGATTTAAAAGGAGGGCTTTAAGAGCTACTTTTCAAACTTAGCGGTAGATAAAAACAAAATCCCCTGAAAGAGAGAAGCTGGAAATTTGCACCTGTCTTTGTTTAAAACACGGCTTTCCAGCTTCTCTCTGGCCCCTTGACCAGAAGCGTGCCTTGAACATGAAATAAATTCTGGGTGTTGAGGCTTCACTGTTGCTTGTTTTTTGTTTTGGTTTTTTTTCCTGTTTTCACCCTGCCCTTCAGCAGCTTCAGAGCCAGGAGACATCCATGACCTCCCCACCCGCTTTGTCTCTCTGTATGAGGGCGAGGGGGGCAAATCTTTGGCCAAGGCCAGCTCGGGGATCCGTGGCATCGCAGCGGGGCACGCAGCACACATCCAGCCAGCCACTCGCTGCTCCCCTCTTAGACAGATGCTGCCCATCCTTCAAAGCTAGAGCAGAGACCTTTGTGCTTGCGGTGTAATTAGTCTGTCTGCTAATGATCTTTGGATAAACAGCATGGCGTCGTTTGGCCTTTACATGATGGCTGTGATGGGATTTCAGAAACCCCTCACGCTGTATGGTGGATACCCCTGGGCGCAGGAGCAAGGGAGCACGCAAAGAGGGAGGTCTGCTCTCTATAGACCCACATGTCGGCAATGTGAGCTCAAATCTTTCCTGTCCTCAGTGCAGGTAATTATGCCCTCCCACTGCTTTAAACAAAAATACATTCTTCTCTTTCGAACAGTCACATTTTGATCACTTTTTTCTGCCCACCTTAGCTCATATCAATCAGGCTTTACGTAACAGTGGTATTTTGAGAAGTGACACCTACTCCGCAGAAGAGCTATTAGCAAAGGCCAACTTAAAAGGAAAAAGCGAACATGAAATGTTATATTCTGTATAGGGACAATATTTTCACAAATAACAACCAGAAGGAAAAGCTGACCTGGAGGAAGAATTTGACATAGAAGGATCCTTAGCCTAAATAGGATTTAGTTTCTTAGTACAATTCTTGGCCTTAATTGTTTTCATTTTCAATGTACTACAGAAGAGGGCAGTATAAACTCAGTGTTTGCATGTAGTAATAAGAATGCTTCTGTGGTCACATCAACAGCATTGATACTTAAATTAACGTTTCTGTTAATACACTAGGGAACAATTTATTCAAGAGCAGAGACAGCCTGTTAAATTTCCAGCAGTTCACATTCTGGAGGATTTTCTGTTCTGAGTCTTTCAGAAACAGACAACTGGGAGTCTTCTTTCACTCTGCCTATTCTGTCCATACGATCCATAAATCCAGCGTATACTCTGCGTGTGAAGTATATATATAAATGCTAAGCGATCAAAAGCAGGGTCAGAGCTTAGTAATGAGCAAGGTGGGCAACTGTAGCACAGTGCTTTTACTTACTCCTGTGGAGATCGGAAGGCTGTATCACAGGAACAGCCCAGTTCTCCGAGAGCCCTGCTTCTGCTAATTCTCATTAAGTTGAACATCCAGCTGTGGGGGTGGATGGAGCAGCTGTAGGACTCCTGATGAAAAAGCCTTAGATGCTGCTTCCAGATTTCAAAAGTCTCCGTAAGTTACTATTCTAACATAAACTTGACAGGACCTTATGGACAGGGAGGAATAGAGGTACGTAGCACTCCAGCTTGGTGTTGAAAAATATAAGGGTGTATAATCTTGTCTGATCAGGTTGACCTTACCACCACAGAACCGTAACACCTTCCAGCCGTAATATGATTTATGGCTGCAGTGACAGCATCATAGTGTCTCACTTGTCTGGAGAAACAAGTGCAGAAAGGTTTCCAGACAAAGACGATACTCTTAACCAACCTAACTGATACTATTAGGAAAATAGACAAGCTCTCAAGGATGTAATTTTTCCTCAGGCCTTTGAGGAGTTAAGCACAATTTGTGCTCCTTCCTTTCCATAGCACTCCTTCCCTTACATAATGGTTCGGTTTCCCTTACATAATAGTAACTTTCTAAAGTCTCCTTTTATTGCTGAATTTTTTTAATGGTTTGCGTCTCTCAAAAGACAAATTTCTCTGTGAACTATGATGGGAAACATCAGACAGCTTGTGGAGGTTGTGTGTGCAAAAGGGAAGAAAAAGTTTCCTCCAAAAGCTGGAAGGAAGGGGATGAAATTACTATATATACTATCATAGGCTTTAAGTTATAATTCGACATTTAAATGTGCTCAGTGAGAAACTTCTATAAAATCAACTTTGAAAATCTAACCGGATACCACAGGGTCTGTAGGTGGTTACACTGTAATAGAGAATTTCATAGAAGTGTTTAGCAGGGACAGTGCTCTAATAAAAAGAGTCTATAAAAAGAGGTTTCTGTGAAAATCTTCAGGATTTAGCAGCAGAAAAGGGAAGAAAGAGGGAGAGGCAGGGAAACAGGGAGAGAGAAGATGTGACTTAAGTAATGTCTGCTGAAAATTGCGTGTTTTACAATCTTGTGTAGGTGGACTCTAAACATTTTAATGATGCAAACATCAGACTCAGATTTCAAGTGCCCCAAAGTATGAAATGTTCAAACGAAGGGCTGGAGTTTCTTCCCGTCTGTAGCAGAATTGTACCGCTATTTATAGACTTGCTTTTCTCAAATATCTGAAATTCTTTCTTCGCTTCTCATAAACAGGCATGTCTATAATTGAATGTAACTGAGTCATCTGAATATACTGCAGTTTCCCTCAAATTAACAGGAAACTGAAATCCTACCTTTTCCCTATGAAAGAATCTAGGTAGGCAGATAGCCTCCAAGCACTGCATTTTGAAAAAATATTGCAACTCCTGTATGAAAGGTGATTTTGTAGATCTTGAACTTGGAGGTTTTGAGCTGATCCCAGCGTTGGGTTTGAAATTTTCCCAGGCTCTGCCAAATTTCTCCTCCTCCACTTGCAGACTCTGCTTGCTTTCTCCTGTGTTTGACAGGGAGGATCGTGACTAGATTTGCTGGGGAGAGACATATTCAGAGAAGGCGGTTTTTAACCTACCCACGCAGTTAACCTGAATGCGTCCTAGAAAACATGCTAGTTAAGTGCATTATGTACATTTACTTTGTCAGCTGTTTTTCATGGATGTCACTTGAGCAGTCACTGCATAAGCACTCTCTGGTTGATTTAGGTTTGCTGTAGTTTGGAAGCCCTGTCAAACCTAAACAGTGCCTGAGTAAGGAAATGTGACCATCAGCCAAGCTCAGCCTTGAATACCGTAGAAAAACCATCCACCTGGCACTGCAGTAATTACAGTACAGAGACTATAATTGTCTGGGCTACCTGGAATTGTGTATTAGCCTCATTTTCTTGACAAATAGGTCATGCGCTTATTCAGAAGGAAGATCTGCATTATGTTTGTTACTCTTGTCATCCCAGGAATCTTTTCAGAGTGCCTGGGAATAAGTTGTATATTGGCATTAAATTGAAACGAAAGTGTTCAGGCACTAGGAAGTGCTGATTAAAAGCAAACAAGAAACCCAGGAACAAATGTCTTCTCTGCCTCTTTATGCCACTTTCTACGTGCGATACAGACTGTCTCTGGGAGGCAGTTGTGCCACGGGCTATGTGGTCCTTCTCATTCCTGCATTACCTTTGTGCACAACCCACATTTCCTGGGCTCGGGGAGCTGTGCCACTGGCTTTGCCAGTCTCAGAGTGACCTGGAAACATGACTTGTCCAGATGATACAGAAGATGTCTAATGTTAGCCTCATCCAGTAGAATTTCTGCTAATTTGAGGTTAAGCAGCCTCTGTCCCCTGCGCACGTGTCCCATTCACACGGGCCAGCGTTCCTCTGGGGAACCTCACTGTGCCGTGCACGGTCTCCTCAGCATCACTCTTCAGCCAGGACTGCATAAACTGCTTCTCTAACCTGTTGCCCCCAGTGTTTCCCTCCTTGGGTTTGGCAGAGCAGTAAAGCCCTTGGGCATGTTTTAGGCTTTCCCCTGCATGATGCAACATGAGGGCCAAATTCCTCAGAGTGCTGCCAGACCCCTGGCCACAATAACCTCAACTAGAGAAAAATCAGTCAACATTTTCCTAGATAAATGCACACTGTGCATGCCATTAATTTGAATTAATGCAAATATAAGTGCCTTAATTTCTCCAGGGAGAACTTGCAGATATCAGCCCAGCCCTTCAGGAAAATGAGGCAGACGTCCAGTTCTTAGCAACTAGATTTCTCATAGAGGCTTGAACTTGTGATGTATTGATCATAAAGGTGACTTCCCTCTAACACGTAAATGTAAAAACCTTACACCATGACTTGGTTGACCGTTCACCACTAACCAGCAGATTCAGTTATAAATACCAAGTGTAACAGTGCTCCTTCCTGCTGTTCTCTGCATCGTGGCGGGTAGCATCAGCAGGATCAAAGCCCATCTGTATGGGCATATATTTAAAAACATGTCCAGACCTCAACGTACCTAAAAGTCTCGGTGGACAAGAAGAGAGGACTGGCTGGGAAGGGGCGATGCTGCTGGAAGAGGAAGCACAGACACGATGTCTAAACTTGCACACACAGTGAGGGGAGGCAGGGAAAGAGTATCTGGGGGGCAATAGGTGAGTGTACGGCACAAGGTCGCACTACAAATACAAGTCAACACTACAGCTACAAGTAAAACAAACACGAGAAAAGAACAACTCACTTATAGGTAATGTGAGCTTAGAAAATGCTCCTAACTATGTTTCCTCAATGATACACTGTGAGTTGTTAGCTCTGCTTCACTAACAGTGGTCCTTCGGGTTGCAGAGGTGCAGGCTTCTGTTTCTTGATATTTCAGACTTGAAAGAAACGCAAAACCAGAGTGCAGGCTCCAGAAGATGGTCACAGCAGCAACTAAATGCGGTTAACAGGCACTTTCTTCTTGACATTAGACATTGCTCACTAGAGGGCGCCAACACCTCAGCTTCGTACCGAACTGCTCTGACCAGCTGAAGTTAGTAAGAGTTGGTGGAAAAAAAAAAAAGCCCCTGTTCACAGTTAGGAATAAAATTTGTAAATAATAACAGTAAGAAAAGTTGCTCTGGTGTAAAGAAAAAACTTCAGGTCAAAGATTAGGTTTACAAGTTTGTGCTCAACAAGAAAATTGGAAACCTTCCTAACTTCAGCTGCTAATGCTCACCACTGACAATATAAATTGAAGTGTATAAAATAAACAAACTCATATAATTTTTTTAAAAAGGTAAAATTATCTAATTACAATTATATACACAGTTTGATGCATCATAAAAATTGAAGTCAGTACTGAGTGATTACTTAACGAAATACTGCTCTTCTTCAAGGACTTTTAAAAGTGAATGGAAGCAGCTCAGATCCCCAGCCCGAACCTGGAAGGATACTGCAGATGACTGTTTCTCAAACTTATGAAATTTGCTTTCCTTAATGCCTAGAAAAAAGCGGCTTTCACGCTTTTCATCAGTGCCAGACAAGTCCACCCCACACTCCCATCCTCACGGCTGTGGTGTTGCACACCATGGTAGGACAGGGAGCTGCTCTTTGGCTCACGCAGGGACCCCGGTACCTTCTGGTTTGATATTTAGCACCATGGGATACAGGTTGTGGCTGCCACTAGGATGCCCCCTCCCCGGCACACTGCAGGGACCTCTGTCGTATCCCAAGCCAGCCTCACCCAGTCAACTGTGGACTCACTGCTGGTCCAGCCTCCTGGCACTCTTCATGATTTTGAGCCCTAAAAAATCAGCAATACCCTAACTCAAAACGGAATGCCTAAGAATAGGCTCTCCTGAAGCCAGCAAGATAACAAGGCCATTTAATCATCCAAAACTATGTGGCCTCAGCTTTGCTCCCTCAAGGACGTAAACATCTCTTTTTAACCAGACTTGGCAGCAATAGTCCTCCTGGATTTCAGCTTTCTAAAACATTCATAGAAAAGCCAATCCTTGCACGACCTGACTGAAGGGGCTGGTGCCTGCGAGGGACCGAACAACCTGGTGGTTTAAACACTGGCTGGCAGATGGGGAAACCAACATCTTGCAGGGACAGAACTTGAACCTCTGTCTGGGGCAGCGTATTTGAGTACTCTTTACAGTGCAGTGTCCTCTTTTTTGTCTAAAAGGTACTTTTGGGAGAGAGGAATCTCTTTATACCCACATGTCTTGATAGTAAAAGGACCGGAAAATAGGAGGAAAAATACAAAAAAAGTAGAAAAAAATACAGCTGAGGGGACACCTGAAAACAGCCTTTCAACACATAAAATGAGACAGGACAGTGCTTGTTCTGCAAGTCTTGGCAAGGCTGAGGTGCGAGATCTGCTTGGAGGAGACCTGTGTCATCAGACCCAGGTGGATATGAACAAAAATTTACTTCCCCAACAGAAACCCAAGCATAAAACCCCCCCCAAACAACTAGATGCTTATAAGGTTAGTTGGCATTTTATGAGTACTAGTGCTTTGCCATATGCCTCTAGACGAGCATCCTGGTGCCTAAGTCTCTGCATGTTTGATATGCCTGGGGGATTTGTCTCCAAAGCATTGATACCAAGGGGGGAAGGGGCAGTGACAGTCCCCTGGGGGAGCCCTCGGATCCAGCTTCTTATGACGCTTGTATGAATCTCCTCAAATCTGTCCCCCACCAAGTGCTGCTGAGGCCTCAGCTTGGACACTGGCTCTGATACTGGAGGCTGTGCTTCAGGTGAGGTGGGCTGGGCCCAGAGCTGAGTAAGAAGAGTGACAAAAGGCTGGCAAATACGACCTGTGGGGAGCAACCAAGATGCTGAGTGGTTAGCCTTAAATAACAAACACCGAGGTGTACTGAAAACAGACCCAGAAATTCCCCATGAAATACGTAGAAGAGTACCTTATTTCAGAGGGACGCAGTAGAAGATCTCTCGAGGCACATTTCCAGGGTAACTTATTATATTTTTCAGGTTTAAGAATCTGTCTAGAATCACAGGGACAGTGAGCAAAAAAAAATCTAATAGTTTTATCTGGTTTTTACTGCCCAGGAAACCAGAAGCAAGGACCTAATCCCTTGACCCTGAGGTATTGCATTTTTTCCTTCAGATGGGAAATTCTCGCAAAAAAAACCCTAAAATGAAGCAGAGGCGTGTTGTGTTTTAACCTGAGTACCAGTAAATACATTTGAGTTGCCACACTTCTTTCTGGATTCTCAGTGTATGAGGTGCTATTTTCTCTTCCCTCCCCCAGTGCCCTCCCTGTTTTATCCAACTACAGCCTCTGATCCGTTTCCACAGAGCAAATCCAGGCTCTAACAGCAGGATACTTCAACAAGTGGCCTGAGCAAATATGCCAAGGCAAGACCAAAGGCCCAGGGTAAGAGTAATCATCAGCCTGATCCTTTGCTTGCCTTTTCACCCTTAAAAGGTGTTAGCAAAACCGACCTGAGCATCAACACAGGCAGGCTGGCCCGTGGGTCATCAGGATCTTCTCTGTTTGTAATAGTCCTATCACAGTGATAGCTGACCCATGCTGGGATGTTAAGAAGAAAGAATTTAGTCGGTAAACTTTAGGAAGGGGGGAAGACATCTCACTAAAAGTGAAGCAGTCAAGACTCCATACTCCAGTGCAAGAAGAAAGCCCAGACCGTGAAGGGGACAATGGCTCCACTTTGTCCACAGCGGTCAGGAGAAAACTTGAGCAGCAATGCCTAGAAGGAAGGAAAACAGCAGCAAAGCCAAGGAAAATGGGCACGCTGTGGGTACACAATGCAAAAGCACCAAGTCACTCCCTTTCTCTGTACGCCTATTTGTTTCTATTGTGCGGATCTGTTTTTGCTTTTCTCGATAATTCTCCATGTTGACCTTCTAAGGACAGACACGTTAGGGAATTTCAGATGGTGCTGTAATGTCTTGGCTATTGAAAACTCTTCCTTATTTTGTCTGAAATGTTCTGTGGGTGCTTTCTTTAGCAGCTTTACTGGCTCTATTACGGATTGTTATTTAATTTATATCCAGCATATGAGCTGGCTGGCAGGAACATCAGGTAATTTAGGGGAAGAAGATTTTTTAATTTTTTTTTTTATGGTCACTAATTTGGTAACAGTAACTACTTTGTCAGTGAGCTGTTATATTCATAGTGATCCCCATTTTCTTCTTTTCTTACTCCTAGTGTTCATACTGTCATGGTGAGCACTGTATAACTAGGGAGGGAGGACACGGGCAGAGAAAAGAGGTGAGGCGAGATTTTTCTCATGCCTAAACACATGGTCAGCTACTGAAAAAAGGGAAATTCAAAGTCCAATAGCCTTCCAGGGATGTGGCGGAGTTCTCCAAAGCATCCCTGTGGTGCTGGTGAGAAACTTGAGGGGCTGCGTGCGAACCCAGCTCCAAGGGGTAACAGCCACCAGAGTACCAGGGGGAGCAAAGCTCCTGGTCCTGCCCTCCTCCCTTGCTCTGAAGGGTTTTGTCGTATTGCTGTCCTTCCCGTGGCTTCCTTCCCATAACTCAAAGTCACCGTGACACTGGACATGAAGTCGTACTTGAGCATGAAGCAATGACCTTTGATGCTCAGCTCTCAGCCTCCCATGCAAATCAAAATGGTAATTTTGAGTGCAGGTGAAGGAGACCAAGGAGCATCTTAAGGACACTCTAATCCAGGGGGAGCAATAGGCATTAGCCATGACTTCCTCCTCTTCAGATTCTTCCTTTCCAGTTAAATGAGCACACTGCTCCAGCATGGGACTCTGGTTCAGGCACATACGGAGGAAATTTTGTGGTTTGTGTCAAACAGGAGCCCATTAGCCCTCCCCATGCTTCTCCTGCTCTCTGCCATGGTTTGCAAACCCTTCCTCCAGGGGTCTTTGCTCTTCAAGGAGCTCTGAACCCTGCTGTGCTGGAGCTGCCTGCAGCTGCTTGGTCTCTGAGCCTCTGGTTTCTACACTTCATACGTTAGCTAATGCAACTTCCTCACCTCTGGTTTTCAGAACCATTCGGGACTGCTCTTCCACATGCACTGCATTTTGGTCTTAAAAGCGGCTGTTTAAGACCAGGTCATCCTCCTTGAAAAGCGGCCAAAGTCCATACCGTTCTCGCCTGCCAGCATTCCCAAAATCTGCTGCTTATTCTTCCACCCAGACCTCATTTTTATTTTCTCTTCCGTTTTAAAACTTTGTGAAACTTAAAAATAGCTCCCTGCAAGTTCAGAGAAAAACCCCAAAACAAAAAAATAATGCAACAACAAATCAGATAAGATGAAAACAGAAAGGGAAAGGGGGGAGGGCACGCCACAAATTATATCACTGTCAACATGGAAATGCTTAAAGAATGCATATTGAGAAACAACAGGAATTAAGAGGCCACAGCTGTGTGATGAGAAGTGATAAGAAACTGCCATCCTTTAATAAGGCATCCTAGGAGACATGCTTCAAACGCCCCTTTTCCCCAGGCCTCCCTAATCTCCATACAAACACTACCTGCAAAAAAGAGTCATCATAATAAAAAAGAAACCCAGGCCTCATTTACTCTTGTTGTTCTGGATTAAACCAGGGTTGAGATGAATCAATGAGCAAATAAAATACATATGGGCAAAGCTCCTGAGACCATCAAGGAGAAAAGGAGGAAGAAAAGAAAAGGGAGCGGGGGGTGGTGGTAAATAACAGTATTAACTCCGCAATTGTTACTAGTCTGTCAACAAACATACTTTAGGGATTTTCTTGTTAAGCCAGGGGGATATATAGTGGTGGTAGAGGATTTTAGCCTTTCTCGTTTATTTAAAGCTGTCCACACACTTTGACTAAAATGCATACAAAAAACTCTCCAGGGGCTTCTTTCATGTTGCAGGGGTCTTAGGTAAATGTCTCTTTTAGCAGCCATTTGTTTGCTTGAATTTTTTTTTCTTGAGGCTTTTTTTTTTTTGGCTGCTGTGCAAACTTTTCACATAAAAGACAGAGAAAAGCACTTTCACTCCTGCTGGGTTTTAAACATACTGTTCTTTTGGTTATTTATTTATTTTAAGCGTTGTGCTGAGGACCCGAGTGCTTTGCAGAGCAGTCTACATGCAAATATATATCTCAGCTCTACAGCCTGTTCTTTCAATTATACCTTGGTCTGATCTCTTCTGAATCGCCTGTGATGCTGCCAACTTTAACCATGAGTTGGGAAATAGTTCATGGCCTAATTAAAAGCCCAGCCTCTGGGCTCTCGGGACCGTGTGCTATTTAGTTTCCCTTTAGAGAAAGGATGCCTGCACAGCTATAGGGAAAAACTTGAAAGCGCCACCTGAATGCATCCAAGAGGCTGGAATGCTAGAACGTTCAGTAAAAAGAATCTCAAATTCTTTATAATATGTAAAATAAAAGCAACGCCACTGAAGATTTGTGAAATGCCAGGGTTGGGGAGAGCAAGTTTGCATAACGCCCTAGGGGTTTAACGTGTTGATCGAAATCAAACAATTAACAATAAGAAACGATAATAAAAACTAAAAGCAATAGGAAAGAAATATTTGGCAAGGGACCGAAACGGTAAACATACTAATACTCTTGGAATTTTGCATTTTAAAATTAAAATGCTGGGAATTACTCTGAATACTGTAAGAAAAGAAAAACGAAGCTATGAAAATACTATAATCTAAATTCTCTTGGATTAGATAAGTGACTCATAAGCGCAGGCTGATGTTCACAGGTAACCGGTTCTGTCCGTGACAGCAACAAAGTGCATTGCACTGGAAAGCTGAGCTGTGCAGTTAGGTGTCTCAGTACAGACTCTGGTACCAATGTTAGCCACTTGTTATAAGCAAACAAACAAACAAACAAACGTCTTTTGGTGGAAGTGAACTTCCTGCCCCAGTCACACAAGCTGTGCTGAGGTTATGAAGGCAAATATTTGTCATTTGATAAAGGGTTATGATCTGCTGACCTTGGAATTAGTCTTGATGGCAAGTAAAGCCGAGTTCTTAAAAGCTGTTGTTACAAGCAGGGAGCCAAACTGGTCAAAAGTTTCCTGTGTAATTTATGTCAGGTTGCTTTGGGGATTTTGTTTTACTTTGTGTTCTCCAGAGAGCCGTGTGCTGGTGGTTGGGAGGAACTACAGATCGTCTCGCAGGATCTACTCATCAGCTACAGCTTCAGACGTCCCCACGCTGAGTGCCCTGGGATGGTTGTGGGGAAGGGTGGTGAAAGGGATGCCCCGCAAATTTCTCCCCTTGTGGAAAAGGGGAGAAAGAGAGCAAAAAATCTGACTTGTGTATGAATAGACAACCAGGCAGGCAGTCACAATGCTACTTGTTTACTCCTACTCTGTGTCCATTAATATGGCCCTGAATTTGGGACTTTAGATTTATTATAAAATTACTGGCTGCATCAGGTGTAGTCACAGAGTTTGCAAACACCTGTACAGGACCGAGTAATTTTTTAAACCCTGGCCGCAGAATGCTGGGAGAGGGTTATCATGCACTTTACAAAATGCTTTTCTTTTTATCTTGAGAATAATATTTAGTGGCTCCAGTCCTTTTCTGCTCCTTTTCCTTGGATGCTTGAGAAAAACTTGTAGGAGCTCCGCTGACAACCTGCCCTCTACTTCTTCATGCCCCATACGAGCTCTGCCCTATAGCCCAGTTGCTCCTTGTCTCCCTTCCTTGGCAGCTTTAGCACCTCTGTCTCCTAATTGATGAAAGTATTTCTCCCTACCAACAGGTTTAAGTTAGCCCTAAGTTAGGAAGTCCCAGTTTTTCCAGGTACTTTTCAAACAAGTGTTATTTAGTCCTTTGCTCTTTTTCATTCTTTTCTCATTTACTCATTCCCAATCTTTAAACATCTTCTGCTACATTTCCCCCTTAAGCTGCAAATTCCTAGTTTATTGGGTTGCAGGTATGTGCTTTTAAATCAGCTGTCCTACTCTGGCACTGCGGTCTTTTCCCTGAGATACTCCAGTTACTTTAGAAGCCACCCCTGTATGAGTAGTTTAAACTACTTGCTGTCTGACGAGAGACTTTGGGTCTCTTTCCTCAGTATTTCACAGACAACCAGCTGCTTGTTTGGTTAAAAAAAAAAAGGTGAGGGACAGGGGGTGAAACTCTACCCACAGAGTGGGAGTATGCCATGTTTTAGCATGTGTGTCTCCTATGTGTCCTACCAGACACGCAAAAGCGATCAAATTAGAAAAGAGAGAAGGTGCGAGAACCAGGTCTCAAATAAAGACAGCTGCTCTGTGGCTTTCAGGAGGTCATTCTCCTCATTACTCACAA
Organism: Stercorarius parasiticus; assembly: GCA_013396915.1. Lineage (NCBI taxonomy): Eukaryota > Metazoa > Chordata > Aves > Charadriiformes > Stercorariidae > Stercorarius > Stercorarius parasiticus. The sequence continues at coordinate 874,195 of VWZL01001615.1, forward strand.
GTACAGCATGCACAGAAGCATTTCTCAACCGCAGAAGTTTCATGTATTTGCTCTAAGAATGCGGTCATCATCTTCCTGGGTACACACTTCCAGTTTTCCAGGAAGAAAACCAATAGGAAATGGAGCAAGTGATCATATCTGATAAGCTGTGAATAATCACCCAAGAGATGCTATAATGAACAATGCTGGGGGTGTCAAAACTCCTCAACACCTGCTGAAAGATGATAACTGGGTTAGTAGCAATGGGGCTCTACCAGCAAAGAGCTGAGCATTTGTCCTTCGTCTGGCAAAACTCACTCATGACTAATCTTAGATGTATAAGTGGACCCAGTAAAGTCAACACAATTTTTAAGATTTGTTTTGTCCACCTCTTCACTTTTCTGCTTTACATGCCCTGGAGGGTATGGTGCACTGTGTCCAAACACGGTTGAACGCTTAACCACAAGTATCTGCTAAACAATAAAAATAAGCTGAGATCCTTATGCTTGCTTACAGTAGATACATGCATGCCAAGATTTTTTTCAAGGTCACTAATACTTTGAAGAAGCTCTGGTTTCTAATATTTGTTAACCTGAGCCACCTCCCACCTGTTCCCTCCCCAAACCTCACGGTGTCCATCCCTAGCTCCCTTAGAAGCTACCACCTCCCAGCACCTGGGGCTTATCATAGACCACTGGTGTCCAGCTCTGTTGTGCCTCCTTCTCAATATATACGGACTGATGGTGAGGCTCCTTAAAAGTTTTGGTGCCATGAGGTATTAGAATCTGGATAAAGACAGAGGAGAATGAATCAAAGCAATTTATCTGGACACCAGGAAGGACTTGGAGAGGGTGGATGGGAGGAGATGTGCGAAGGGTACATCCGAGGCCAACAGCTTTCTCTGCTGAGGAAATACTGCCTGCACCAAAGGATTTTGCCAAACCAGTATCTGAGCTGGTGGTGCCTGGGACGAGTGCCTTCCCCTGCCTACGTCTTCCTCGGCAGCAGGAGCTATTAGTGGTGTTGCAATGACAACAGGGAGGCCCAGCTGCAGTTCAGCAAACACACTCCTGTGCAAGTACTCCGTCCAAACCAAGTTTCTGCTCTGGACTCAAGGTTTTAATTCATGTCAAGATTCAACAGGTGGATGAAATGAACAAATGAGAGTGCTCAAAGAAGCGATGGGATGGGATATGAAAGATGTCTATCAAAAGCAAGCCTTTCATCCCTCAGGATCTGCCGCAAGCGTTAATGATGTGTTCCCTTAACTCCTCTTCTTGAGTTTTATTTATTAGAAAACAATGCTGTACTCCAGGCTGCCTGGTAGTCTCTCCACAGTTTGGTCCTGGCCAGGGAGGAGATTTTACCTACCCAAGCAAAGCATTTCCCTTATTCTGAAGCCAGGAGATCTTCACCCATGCCGAAGAAACAGCAAAATGAACAGGACCAAGAGCAGACTGCTTAGTTTAGGACATATTTCAGGCAATTTACCTACCGCAGGGCCCCACTGTACCTCGGGAAGGAGTTAAGTTCTTTCCCCTGCCCGAGATCATGGGGAAGAAGGGGGTGAACCAGAGCAAGAGCACACCAAGACTTTTCCACAGCTGCTGCAGGGGTTGGTTTCATGCCCCCTCACCTGGGGGCTGCTGCTGGAGTTCACAGCCCAGGCTTCTGCCAGCAAAACACTGGCACCAAGTGACCTTGTGAGGGATTTCAGCCATGTTCCTCATCTTCCTCTCGCAACGCCTGCTGGATGCTCCTTCCCTCCCTCCCTCCCGTGAGCATGTTGCATCTTGATTGCAAAATCCTCTGCGAGGGACCTCTCTGTACTGATCAAGTTAAACCTTCACTTAAGGCACAGCACGCTGCCACTTGTCACAGGTCCCAGCACGTCCCTTGGACTGCTGTCCTGTATTTACCTGCCTGCCATCTGGTGTGATGGCTAACAGAAGGCTCATGTCCGAAGGAGGATGCTTCTCAGCTTCCACACTCCACTGTGGCCTCTGCAAGTCACTAACCACCCATGATATTTCTGGCGTATCCATATCGTCACTAGTGGCCACACGGAAACAGGAGTACAACCGATCACACTGCGCTTCCAAGATGTAAGCAGTACTAATTCATTTTAAACACAGCTTTTCTGCGTGATTGGTAAGCAACCTGCTTTCAAAAAGCAACATTCTTAGCCCGAAGAGGGCTAGCAGCTAGGGTTTAGGTTTGGGTTTGCAGTCTTCAATGGGATATAAAGCAAGGTATCTGCTGCAAAACTCCCCCATTTTTGGGGGGCAAGTCTGAGCCATGCAGATCTGATTGCTGGAGCCTTGTGCACTGTGCTTATTAACCCTGGTAATGTCAAACCCAAGCCAGGCACCAGAAATAGTGCCTGAATGGTTCTAATCCAGCTGCCCTTTGCAGAAACGCGTTGGTCTCAGCTCCCTTGCATGGACCCACATCGACACCAGCAGTGCATGTGTGATTTAAAGGATCAGGGAATTAGCAGAGAAGGGACTTTTAATTCACGGCTGCTTCCCAGAACTTTCCTAGTTAACTGTCATGGGCCGTGGTTCCCCTGCATCGCTGCTCTCTCCCTCTCTCCAGGTCCAGCACACCCATTCTGGGGCTCACACCCCTCCCCGCTCCGAAGGGGCAGCTCGGATGCCGTGGGAAGTGCCCAGAGCAAGGCCCTGGGATCCTGGAAGGCCCCTCCTGATTTCTCCCCTGGCTCTTTTGTTGGCTTTGCTGGGTGGCGGGCGGCCGCGCTTGCTGCGTGACTTTCTACATGCCGGGGGATACTTCAGATGACATGATGGACATTCCCCCTTTGAACCCAGCCCAAGCCCATGCCAGAAAGGCCCATGATAGATTCCCCGTGCCATCCTGCAAAACAGGCTGAAATATAGCACCTTTTAACCAAAGCCCAGGGTAAACAATACAGCCTGTACTCTGGTTCATAAACAGTCCTCATTATTACAAAGGGCATTTCAAATGCGGTGTGCTACGGCTTGACCTTAAAAGCTATAGACAATCTAGTGGAGCACAGACGGTTTCATAAAGTACAATCACTTCCTGCAATTCTTGGGGCAGTGCAGCCGGAGCCGTGCAAATCCTGTTTTCCCTGCATTGTTTCCTGCATGTGAATATCATCAGTCTAGTGGTGCTCGTAACCATGGCACTCGTTAAACAGGAGCGGGGAGACTCCTGATAAAGCTATCCAGGACTCCAAGGATTTGCACAGGGCCAGCAACCTCAGCTGGGCAAAGCGGAGGTGCCAGCCATCACTTCAAAAGATCAAACAAGCAACACATGCTAAAAAGAAGTGCTTTAAGAACAGCTACGGGGTAAAAGTACTGTCAGACACAAGTTTAGGCCAGTAAAGATGGTGGGAGCTCAGAGAACCTCCCCCACCCCTCAGTGGGAGTGCTGTTTTTCTTTTGGGAAAGCCTTTGCCCCTACCTAAGGGTCCACACGTTCGCGAGAGCCCAGACATGCTGGGCTCATGGTGGCATTTGCGCAACCTGAGAGCAGATCTGCAGGAGGAACAGAGGTCGGAGGGGATCACACCTCTCTCCCCACCACTCTCTGCTTTAGTTGCCTCTCCGTTTCCTTGCAGATAGGAAAAGAAAAAACATTGGACAGAGATACTATCGCAGACTGACAAGGTAACTGAAGGTAGACCCTTTGCAGTATGGCCAGTTCATGCTCTGGATGAGATTATTAACGACTCTCTGATTTATTTAATGATGTCTCCCTGGGGAGCCCTGGGGGTATCAGGTTTCCAGCCAACACAAAGACAGTACCTGCTTGGTGTATTCAGGACTGCCAAACCTTCCGAGCATTACATTTTTACAGAGGAATCCATATAAGTAAGTGCACGCAATTACACATTTAACGAACAAAAAATATAATGGACTGACCATCACGGATCTGGCCATTGTCAGACGCCTGAACAATTTGTCTTTACTGGATTTGGGAACTAAAGCATCAGCAACACCTTGTTTAATATTGGAAGGTACGTGGGTCAAGAAGATGTTGGAGGTATAATTGCTCCATAAAAGGTTTAATTTACAGACTCCTGAATCCCATAATGAAACCAATAGCGCCAAGCCTGACCTTGGCGTACAGGGCAGCACTCAAAGAGAGTGAACCAGGCAGAGGTTACTGCAAATCTCAAGGCAAGTAAAAGCTTGGGGATGGGGAAATTTTACACGAGTAATTAATCTAATTGGGCAGGACATAGTTCATCATGTTCTTAGAATACTGTAGCAAAAAACTGTGTTTCCAAGAAAGAAGAGCATTTGTCTGGGATAAGAGTACATAGTTTAGTCCTGTTGCTGCTGAATAGGCAGGAACTGAATGCAATCTTCAAAATGTTAGGCAAGGGGGATGACGATGGTCACAAAACGGTCATGTTCATGAAAAGAATAAAAACCACAAAACACCAGCTTCTGGAAAGCAAACTTCAACAGCATCGTACAAATGGTAAGTCGGGTCTCACAGGAAGAAACACTGGAGGAAAGAAATGCAGAAAAGTTGCTGTGCGAGCCTATATTTGAACAGCCACAAAGCAGTCCAAGTTGCAGAGAATAAAAGGAAGTATAGCTGAAGAGCAACAGGACAGCACCAGCAATTTGTGGAAGGTCGCCATGTCAATGAAATTAACGTAGAAGTGGAAGTGCAGGCTGGTATTGATGCATGAACTTAGAGGAATAGCACAAGCATGTAAAGGCAAAATGAACAGCAACTAGCAAGGGGTATAAAAGGCTTCCCAGATATCCAGAAGCAACTGGACAACACAGGAAAACCTGTTACTTGTTGGATAAAGAGGAGAAATAACGGCTGAAACAGAGAAGGCTGCTCAAGTCTTTGTAAAAAAGTTAACTGTGAAATTGATTTAGCAGGTGACAAGTATAAAGGCCAAGATAGAAAAAGAATTGCCTGAACAGTTTTTAGATAAGATAAAAGCTTTCAAATTCATGAGGCCTGGTGAAACCCACACTAACGTAATTAAGGAACTAATCAAAGCAGACTGAGCTATTAGTGATTATCTGCAAGAATTCAAGGTTTAAAGAGGATGTCCCAGGGGGCTGGAAAAACGGCAGAGAGAGGACCTATCTTTATAGAGAGGAAAAAGGAGGAGCCAGGGAATTCAAAACTAATCTGCCTAACTTTGATAAATGGAAAGATAATAGAATGAATAATTAAATAACCAAGTTATAATCCCAAGAGAACAATATGTTGACAAATATCAGCCAGTGCGGGTTATTTTTTTTTTTAAGAACAAGGCATGTCAGACCAATTTAGTGGGTAAGTAGCCCAGTAATTAAAGAGGCAGGATGCCACTTTCCTACATGATATTCTGAGAAGCAAAGTAGGAAAATACGATCTTGGTGAAGTCACATTCAATTGAACGTGCCACTGAGTAAAAAAATGCACTTGGAAATCATTCACTGTCGAGGCAGGAGCACATTTAAGGAAATCCTTCGTGCATTTACCCGAGTCTCTGCTCTATTCACCTTACTTATTAGAGGCAGGGACTGACAGTGATCTCAGCACTGACAGCACCAGCTATAATGCTAGTGAATGATCCAAAGTGGGGAGGAGTTTCAAATCTGCAGCATGAAATCCAGCAAAGATGAAGCATTTTTGGATGCACAAATGTAATACACTGAATAAGCAAAGAAGTTACAGCACACCAAGAAGTGATCTTGGGGGTTACAGAGGATCGGAAACTCAATGTGCATGTAGAAAAGAGGATGAATCTTTTTTTCAAGGTGTATCAATAGGAGGGCTGCATGCAAAACAGGAGGCAATCACCTTGCTCTGCATGACACTGGTGGGGCATCAGCTTCGCTCCCCACTTGGGATGGGATCAATACACTAGTGGGTTCAGAAGAGAGCAATGGGGATGATACGTGATGCGAAAAACATGTTATTCAAGCAAAGGTTGGAGAAACTATCTTTGTTCAGTACAGAAACAGGAGCAGAGGGAGAACAAGAGAGAAGGAGAGATGCTATCAGTCTTGCAGCATGCAAGAAGGGTATTACACAAAGAACAGAGCTTAGCTGTTCTCTGAGTTAAGGAGATTTTTGTTTATTTTGCACACAGATTTGAGCTAGCTGCCTGGAAGGAAAAAAAAAACAAACACAAAAACATACCCCCAAACTTTCTCATTCGAAGGATAGTTGGAACAAGCTACCAGAGGAGGTTGTGCAAACGCTGTCATTGGAGGACTGTTAGAGAAACAGCTGTCAGGGTTGCTCTAGGTCACCTCTTGAGGTCCTTTCCAGCCCTACTTTTGTATGATCTTGCAGAGTAATTAAGCCTCTGTTTAACATTATGCACATAAGTGACTTGCAAAATAGGCAGTGTTCTGAGTTGAGCACATGCTTAATTGCTTGGCTGGTCTAAAGCCCAAGGTATTTCTAGTAGGTGTTAATTTATTCAAAAAATTCTTGCTAGCAACTATTCCCCTATGCACATTGACACCTGCAAAAAAATAAAAGCAGTATTATTCTGTTTCCAAGCTTCTGCATTCCTTTCAAACCACCCTGCCTTCCTCTGATAATACTAAGGAAATAAAAGAATCTCTGTTTGAAACCTTCTTTACTGAACCAAATTATTTCCTCACGCACTGCAGATACAAAAGAAACATGAGGTCACTGAAACAATGAGGTGAATCATATCAATAAAGTATTAGGTTGCAAAGTATACATATGAACGTATTTATAATTCATTCAAAAACATATATAATACATACAGGCATCACACACACTAATATGTTCCCCTAAGCCTTGAATGGCTGGAAAACCTCTTGTGTTACAGCAGGAGGACCATTACATTTAGTTCCTAGGGTTTAACTTCATCTGGGTTAAACTTCACTGTGCCTTGTCTCTGAGGCAGCCAGTGCATGGTGGCCTCCATCACCACGAACAGAAAAACAGTTCATAAATGAGGACTAAAACATCTTTGAGGAGCTGAGGCATACTGAGATTTAACTGACTTTCCCAAAACTAGATAACCTCTTCCCCCACACGTGGGAATGAACCCCAGCAGCCACAGCTGGTGACTGCATGGAGAGGTTGGGGATGCTGAGTACAGCTCAAGTATCAACAAATCCCCATCTTTCTGTTGCTGTTTTTTTGAGGGGTTTTTGTGTGTGTGTGTAATGCAGTTTGTCCAGGAGTATCAGTCATGATTCAGGTCTTCCCACTCTTCACTAGCTGTGCAAACATACAACAAAGGAAGGAGCTCTGCCTTAAGCTTTCCAAACTGAGTGCAAGATGAAATACCACAGGTGGATGAAAGGAAAGCAGGGAGGAGCAAAAGGAAACTGTGAGTCAGGGTGCGCTATTATCTGAGAAATGCTGCTGCTTACAGAGGTGAATTTTAGCCCTTTAACAGGCTGCTTGTGGAATGGGATGAGAAATCGTCATCTTTGTCTTAAGATTTAGGAGGGGGAGAGAGAATTGCTGAGAGAATCTCCCATGCCCAGAAAGACAAGCAATGGGGTACTTATGTTGCCAGCAAGAGGACTTGCTTCAACCCCTCGTTGAAAGTTGGCAGCAAAGGGACTTAACCCAGAGCTACAACAGAAAATGAGATTGAGCTGGGTCTGGCTGGGCTTGGACATCCCAGAAAAAACCCAACCAACTGGGTGGGGATGGTGGATTGGGGCCAAGGAGGTGTTCAGTTCAGCCATGCTCATTGCTGCTAAGCTTCTTCCAGACCCGTATCTATCAGAGACTTCTGCCCTTCATTTTTTTTTGGCTGGAGATGACAGTGGATGCCACCAGCCCCTCGCTGGGCTAGGCCCTCTCCTGGGTTCTCCCTCTTTCACTGGGAAATTGGTGAAAGGGGAGGGAAAGATTCATGGTGAAGAGGGTTCCTTCTCCAATTCCAAGCTAGCTCTTGTGCAAGATCTGATGGCCCCAGGTCGGGAACTCCTCGCTTTCTTTCGTTGATACAACCAAAATTTACCAGTTTTCTTGAGAACATTTTAACAGCAACACTAAAATATTGGTTTTGAGTTCACTTTCCATAGAACTTCAAACTGAATTTAAAAGACACTTGGGTTTTCCTAGCTTCCTGCAGATATGCTTAAATACAAGATTATTTTTTTAGCAGTTACCCTTTCACTATGAACTTTCAGATATGCTGCTTCACTAACGGGATTTCTCTTTGTGAAGCTGCACTGCTTTAATTCCGATAAAGTGAAACTCCCATCATTAATCTTTAAAACTGCAGAGCATATGAATTACTATTTTCTTAAAATACACATTTCTGTCAAGCCATTCATTTTTTATTTCAAAGATACTTATGTTTTCCAGCTTTCCTACTAACATATAAATTGGTATTTTCCCAGCAGCTCCCCTCTGAACAAAATTTCTCACGCACTGTTCAGTCAGCCAGTTTCAGTTTGTAAGGTCTAATCCTTTAATTGTTTCACTGATGAAAATTCCAATAGCGCGTGATTAAATCTCTGGCACATATTAGTTATTATTTCCTTATCAGTAATATTTACTATTTATTCTAGAGTAAATACACTGCTGGAGCACCCAGACTGCAATACGCCAGCTCCTTGGAGATTGTTCTCTAGATCACTTTCTAACTTCTTCTCCCAGAAAGCCCCACCAAAACCTTAGGAAAAACCTTAAAACTATGATGAACCTTCCTTGCCCATACTACAGGGGGCCAGAAAATCCTCAAGATGCCAAGTGCAGTCTCTTGGCCGATTTCAATTGTGCCAATGAACACCATTTGCCAGTCCTACCAGTGGAGAGTCATGGATTGCTTGCCATGGCTCTGCAGATGGGTCTCAGGACTCAGTTTGCCCTGATCCACGCAACCTGGAGTGCCCACACAAGTAGACCAAAGTCAGACATGGATATGGGGCAACACCATGAGTCCGCTTCTTCATGCCTAAAGACAGAGAGGGCAGGAGGTGGTGAGGTTGAGGTAGCCGGTCTGGTCCCATAAAGCAAAATGCTTGGGCAGGGCATAGAACTGTGGCTTCCCAAAGGGAGACCCCTTCTGTGCTTGCCTGTGGAGGCAGGGAAGGAGCTGCAGGGTGGCAGGAGCCTGCTCTCCCACTTCCAGCTGCCACTTCCCTCCTGTCTGGCCAGTCCAGCTGAGTATGATGCCATTTCTCTCACACACTCACACACCTTCTCAGTAAATCAACTTTCTGCCCTCTCTTTCCTCTTTTTTGCCTGAGAACATCAGTTTTCCAGAACGGTAAGGGCATTTGCTTGGAACTCATTACTAATGCACTGCAGGAATAGCAGAAATTTAACATCCAAAGGCATGACACTGCTCATAGGGAAGCTGAACACCAGAATATTCTTAGTATAATTTTGAAATTCTGTTTACCCACACACAGACCCCACCCCCATTGGAAAAAGATTAGAAATTAGCAATTCCAAGAGGAATGGATCTACTGTGATCCTTTCCACAGTGGAGAACATGCAAAAAGAATGCTATAATTAGAGATGGCAGGAAAGATTTAAAGAAGAGAGGGGGTGTTTCCTTGGAAAAGGCAGTAGATTAAAACCAAAGCTTTCCTTAGAGACTGATTGTTTTTTGCTTGCTTTTTGATGAGGAATACAGAAAACACTTTTTTTCTTGGGTGCAGAAAAGGACCTCCAGCCTAGGGAGGCACACCCCAGGATGGTGAGTGGGCTGCTGGTAGGAGTGCTCTTCCTCTTCCAGATTACAGACCACTTCTCAAGTGAATAGCTGCAACTCTGAATTGTTGGCTATTGTGCAGTGTGTATTTTTTTTTTCCTTTCTTCCCCCATATTATTATTTTAATTTTATTTTTGGCAAAAACAATTGGGAGAGTCTTGGTTTCATTGCACTTTGACACAAGCGTCAACACCTTGAAATATTTTGCAAAATGGAATTCTTGCTGCCTGCCCAGCCCTATAATCAACGCCCTGAGGTTTCCTCAGACACCTATCTTACCAGTAAGTCTGGAAATCCTTAAGCTAAATGATGAACTAAAATACACATGCCTGCAAAGGAAAGTTGGCACATACCGCCTTAAAACCCAGTTTTGCGGGGAAGAAACACTTGAAGCAGGGAAGCTTTCCAACCACTCTTCCCCAAGCCTGTAGCACTGCATGGGGTGCAGGATCTGGCACTTGGCCTTGCCCCATTAATTCAGGCTGTCCAGATCCCTCTGTAGATCCTTCCCACCCTCAAGCAGAATAACACTCCAACCCACCTTGGTGTGGTCTGCAAACTTACCGAGGGTGCACTTGATCCCCTCATGCAGATCATTGATAAAGACATTAAACAGAACTAGCCCCGATACTGAGCCCTGGGGAACACCACTTGTGACCGGCTGCCAACTGGATTTAACTCCATTCACCACAACTCTTTGGGCCCGGCCATTGCAGCTGATTTTGAGTTTTTTTAGAGTACACCCATCCAAGCCATGAGCAGCCAGTTTCTCCAGAATGCTGTGGGAAAGGGTGTCAAAGGCTTTACTAAAGTCTAGGTAGACAACATCCACAGCCTTTCCCTCTGCCACTAAGGTTAATGGTTGCTCTCCAGCAAGAGCCACGATGAGCTGCAACCTGCCTGTTTGCAGATACCAGCCTTCTGCCTTGCCTTCAGGAAACTTTTAGGGGAGGGGCATGGTTGTCTACATCCACAACTCTGCATCAAAAGCTGCATCTATTTAACTTTTTGAGTTCTGTATGCCTGAATGGGAGCCCTCTCCCCTGCCCCTAGCTGTGATGACAGGCTTTCATTCCTGGTATCGGGATGCAACCCCCATCCAGTGAGGCTGATGGACACCCAGGGACACACGCACTCTCCTCTCAAGGATTCCTTTTATTGTTCTTCTGCCCCCTTTTTTTTTGTTTTTGTTATTCTCGCAACATAAATGAGAAGTCCTTCAGACAGACCCTGCCGGAAAAGCCAAGACACATTCAAATGCTCTCTTTTCATTGTTCCCAGAAGATTAATGACACGTAGGCCAATGGGCCCATAGCCCTGTTCCCGTAACCTGCATGCCAAGGGGGAACAAATGAAAGCACGTAACTGGAATTTCCACTCAGCTTGTCTCAACAGCACACGAAAAGCTAGGACAAATCAAATTACAACTACAGAATACAACAAAGAAGTTCCCCTCTTCTATCGAAACAAATAAACAAACAAGCAAACAAATGAGAGAAAGGCCTGGTTTAATTGCCGAAGTCAGGCAGCACTAGCTGTATAGCAGCATCTGGGCTGCGCTTGCATTTGGCTGGAAGCTACCTTTTTGTGCCTACGCTAAGCTACAACCACCAGCGAGGATCCGGTGGACTTAGAATCTTTTTCAAGCTCGGCAGGCTGCTGCTGGCTCTCGGTGGCCAGCCCCCATGGCTGCTCACAGCTCCCGTAACCCAGCCACACGAGACCCCTGCTGCCCCATCCCTGCTGAGAGCGGGTGTCCATGTGTTTGTCCCAAATTCCAGCGCGGCAGCCGAAGCCGGCTGGCAGATTAATTGCTGTGCAGAGGCCTGTCACTCAGAGCCATGGGTGTCCCCCCAGGCAAGGTGGCTTCTTCATTCCAGGCTGCCAGTGTGGGAGAAAGGCAGTCACTCACTTTGAAGGGTGTCAGCAGGTTGCATGCCTCAAAAAGCGAGCGTTAGATAAATATGCAGGTCCGGGGGCAACGTTTTGTTGTCTGACTCTCCCAAAACTCTCACTGCGGTGGTTGAGTTGCTGGTTTAGGGAGTTTGGAAAAAGAAAACAGGATTGAGGGAGCCCGGGGTAATGGCAAAGACATCATGTAAAGCCAGCAGACTAAAACAAAACACCAAATCCCAAAGAGCCTGGGAAATGAAGGAAAGCAGGGTGCAGTCCTGGAGTGAACCATGGTGCCAAATTGCCCCTGGCAGTACAGCCGCGCTGATGCCAAAGCAGGTACCCTCCCCGGAGGGAGCTGAGAGACCCCACTAAGCCCCTGCTCCCTCCATTGCCACAACTGAGCTGGAACCAGAAATGAAAAAGCTAATTCCTAGCTGAAGCAGCAGAAACTTATCATTTTCCTTCTAAAAGGGTAAAATTTTGAATGCTATTTCCTCATGCTTTCTGATTGGCCCATCTCATCTTTTTCCCCTGTGAAGATGGCTTTGGGCATGCAATCCAGCCTCCAGCTGGGGAACAAAAGAAACCCACCACAGCTGAGCTCTGCTTCTGCCAAGAGACTCGGGTAGTCCCTGGTATGAAAAACAGTCACTGGCACCTAAGGTGTGCCCCAGAAATCCCTCCTACACACTATTCCCAAACATTGTAACTTGAGCCAATGCCCCGAGAGCGATGTTTTCTGTTCATTTCTACGTTAAGTAACGTTTACTAGATATGTTGAGCGAAACACACCGATCTTGGGCATGGCTAATCATTCTCTCCCTCCAAAACTAACCAACCAGCCAGGGGTTCAGCATGCAGGAGGATGTGCTGATCCCCCGGTTCCATAAACTATCCCTCCTTACCCTGTATTTGCAGCAGTACCACAGCTATAAGTAAACCTGGCAAAAAGTCATCAACTTTGTCTGTATTCCAATCTATTTTTTCAATTATTTCTTCTAGTTTTAAACATAATTTTTCAGACTTGCCATCTACAATAACCCTCTGCGTTACTTTTTCTTTTCTTTTTTTTTTTTTTAAATACAGTGCACACTAACAAGAAGCCTAAATATCATACCCATGATGCAGCTTGCTTTGGATCACATGAAGAACTGGTAGTTAAGAAGATCTACGCTGGAAAATGGCTTTACTTACACTGCATTTGCTGAGGTCTGAAGTACAGACCCAGAGCTAAAGGAAATCACAGTTTGCTTACTTCCACTGTGTTTGCTTCAGGGGAAACTGGAGCAAAAAAGAAAAGCAATGTCTGTTTGTAGTGTCTGAAAGACATTTGTCAAAAGTCAAATATTTTCAGATGTGGATGCCCACAGGCAAATGTTATCTCCCAGATAACAACAGCTAAATGACTGCCCTGACTTTTCCAAGGTTGCAGCATCAGCAACAGTCGCTGCAGTCAAGCAGCATCCAACGCCTGAAAACATCAAACCCGCTATTCGCATCCATTACTGAGCAGTGACGCAAGGACCAACAGCCAGGCAACCCATTCTTAAAATATCAATTAGTATCGTTGCGCGACCCCTACACCAACAGCTCCTTTCTGGTTACCTATGTTTCCCTCCTTGTTATTGCCTGTGATAGGATCCCACCGATCAAACCAGGTGGTGTTTCTCTTGCTGTAGCTGCAGTTGGCAGTCCTGGCCATCAGAGCCGACTGTCTGTACCCAGCAGCTGTGCCAGGTGGAACATAGCACAGGTTCACGCGTTGCGGATGCCAAAGGATGGATTAGTGCAGCAGTGCCTCTGCAAGGGCTGCCTGACACTGATTTATTTATTTATTTTTTTTTTAAATGAGGAAGGCCTGTGCTTTAAGCAAACATCCAGTCTGGATTTAGAAATTGCCAGCGAGGAAAAGGCGTTACGCAAGAAGATATCGCAGGAGCTATTTGTTCCAAAATAGAGCGCGGGGAATACGTGTGCACCTCTTCATGTGTGGGATGCACTCACGCACACCACACACAACGAGAAAACAAGCCACGGCACTTAATCACTTTGGTACATGTGAAGTCTAAGTGAGTGGGCTAGCAAAACAGAGACAGATGGCAGTAAATACATAACTAGCTATTTTAAGACATTACTGTGCTTCAGCCACTGCCCATTTCTCCATCTCTCCACCACACGCCCCCTAAACGGCAGCGTTTCCAGCCCCCTGTTTTCCCACAGCTCAGGGATGCCCCACAGGCCAGAGGGGGCTCTCACAGCTCATCCGAGGACAATTTGCCCTTGGGAGGCACCCAAGCCACCCCACTTTCTGCACAGCAATGTCAGCCACTCGCTGTGGTGAGCATTGTGTGCAGGTGAGCAAACACCGCACACACATGTCACCCTCCCCACGTGTCATTTATCTCCGGAAATAGCAGCTAGCGACACAGCGTCACGCTAAAGTCCACGCTGGGATTTATTTATTTCTTCCCCCGCCCCTTTCTCTTTTTCTTTTTTTTTTTTCCCCCCGAACGTCTCCGAGCATGTTCCGGTGGTTATTGTTCTGGGGCCGCGCAAGGGCAGTACCCCAGAGGGGCGGGGCTGGAGCCCGGCGCGATCCACACCCACATTCCTCGCCGGTGGGAGACTGATGTCTCCTCACAGCCTCAATTTGCCCCACTTACTGTATATTTCCATAGAAGGACAATGAGCATCTACCTAAACGTAAGAAGCCTCCCAGATGGCAAAGGGTCTCACATATGCACCCAAAATGAGGGATTTGCGAAATACAGAAATTCCTTGCGTGCTTCTCCTCTGAGGTTTTGTGGGGAATTTTTTTTCTTGCTTTAAGCGACGGAGTCATTGTGTGAGTAATATTGTCCCATGTATTTTTGTTGTCATTCATTTCTGCTTCCTATGATTTTCTTATTAGGGAAACTTCCAGAGTTCTGGAAAAGGATTTGCACACAGAGTACCTCTTATACAGCTGCATAGCCTCTCAAGTTCTTAAGTGAAAAAGCTATGAAAGTTGTCTGTTTCAGATGAAAATGAGATTCACTGTGAGATACTTAAGCATGTTCTAATTTTAAAAGATGTGAACTGTCCTGCTGGCTTGAGGTACCAGTAGACAAGTTCCTGTGTTAAACGCACAAGTTCATCTCATTACAGGCTTAGCATTTGTTCTTCGCCAAAGCTCAGCTGAGGGCAAGGTAATGGTGGCTTTGTAGCTGCCTTGATGGTGTGAGGATAGGAGGCAGGCAAAATTTACAGGTAGACTCAGTATCTTTCGTTAGACCAACAGACACAGCAGGAGACAAAGTGAGCAAGCTTTGGGGCATGCCAGGGTTGACACACTGTTGATACACACGTTCTTACATTTTTCTCAGCTCTATCTGATGCTACTCACTTCTCTAAAGACAGAAGTAGATGAGGACTTCACAGGTACAGATTAAAGTCTGAGAGCTGAAAGGGGGAGGAATATAGCTGTGGGACCTCACTGACCTCAGCTGGGTACCTTTGAAGGCAACTTCCTCTCTCCTGGTACATGTACAATTTACTTTGTGTTGATAAAAAATAGCTCTATTTGTGCTTTTTTGTTGTTGCTGGTATGACCACAGCTACCCAGGGAGGGAGATTTATTTCATCTCACATGAGCCGTCTTAGCGTTAGGCATCTGGCATGACATGGTGTGTCTGGACTCCCACTGCAGTCAGTGGAAAGGGATGAGCTCTCTCGAGGATGATTCAATCCATTTTATGACAGATATCAGAGACAAGAGGGATGAATCACCCTATAGACAAATTTCGCTCTCTCTGCTGAGGATGTAGGGACTCTGGATGACTAGACTTAAGCAGCTAAAATTAGATGAGGTGAATCATGCCCAAAGGTGATTTTTCTATGCTAGAAACACTGACATTACCCATCCAGCAAAATTAGTGAGGTGGCAATGTTTGTCAGCGTAAACCTGGCCTATGTCTTTGCAGTTCAGGAATTTGAAATGTCACCTGCCAAACATCCAATTCCTCCTACAGACTCCCCTCCCTTTCCGGGACCTATTGTACCCACAATTGCCCCATGCAGATTCAACACCCCAGAAACCTTTGCTGCCCGTTCCCCATCTTCTTTGTCTCAGCAACATGGGCCCAAACCCCTGTGAAGAGAACAATCCTCATTTTCTATACGCTTTCAATGGGAGCTGAGGCAACTCAGAATGTCAAGAGAATAGACCCTCAGATTTAACATCTTCAATGCATCAAAGATGAGGCTTAACATTTAACATGGAGACTTAACATTTAAGCCTCTCCCATCCAATTAGAATGAGACCCCGGTAAGCCAGTACTCTTATAACGACCAGCACCAAAACTCGTTGGATATGTATATGGGAGAACCACAAGGAACTGGCTCTGCAGTACATACCTGTGTGTAATACAATCGCACTTCATCCCGTTATAACATGAGAGACCAATAAAGGCCTCATCCTAAACAGCCCTCCACAAACCTACTTTTGTAGCATTACACAATAAATTACAAATAGGCTTATCATCAGCATACATTCCCAGCCCTTTCTGAATCTTGATAAATTCCTGACCTCAGTAACAGCCTGCAGGAATGAGTTTCATAGTTGAATTATATCACGCAGGGGAAAATAGTTCCTTTTTCTCAGCTTTGAACTTGCTGCCTTTTAGTTTCTTCCAGTGTCCTTGGATAGCAGCTAGGGCATGTTAGGAATTTTCCAGGGAAACAGATTGGAAAAGGGCAATTCAGAATGAAAATATCTTTGGGAAATGGGTCTGTTTGACAATCTTCTGATAAAACACAAACAGGACTGGGTCCCAGAGGTGTTTCCTGCTGGGTTGCCTGACATAACGCTGGGGAGCTGAAGGATCCCTGCTCCAGGGCAGGTCATCACTGGACTGGCCACAGCTAGGAGACTAGAGGCCCAAGGAACCCTGGCTACTCTGGATGTCTCGAAGCTTAGATCTCACTCCTCAAATGAAGTTTAAAATTTTCCTGAACAACATATTTCAGTTCTGAAATTTTTGTGGAATTCTCCTTTTGCAGGAAATTTGGAAAACGTGTTTCTCCCCACTTCCCGAAAGCATTTCATCCTTCCCTTGCCACCCAAACCCAGCAACTTTTGACCCACTGTCTTAAGGAAGCATTTGCCACCTTTTCAACCTCTTCCCTCCTCAGGGTTTGCAGACAGCCCTCGGTTTTCTTGCTGTCCTTAAAATCAGCCAGCGCTCTCACTGCCTTTACTAGGGGACAGGATGAGTATCTCTCACATAAAGAGCCACGTACATGGAAGATGGTTGCTACCTGATATCTGCACACCAATAACCGCTGCACAACGGGTGCACAGGGAGTGCCTTGGTGCGTAACAATGCGCAGTATTTGGCAGCACTTCAAAATCTTGCTTCTTCCCTTTCGGTATGTCTCTGGCACGTAACTTCAACTCTCTGAAGAGCTTACTGAAGGCCAAGTATGGGAAAAATGACTCGCTAGGTTAGAAATGCAGACCCCTTCTCTTTGCAAGAAGGAGAATTTGAAGATCTCTCTTCCGTTCCTGTCTGGGCTGAGAGAATTGGACCTGAAGGCACATTTAGGGTTGCTTCCTTTAAAGGTTCGTTTTAGCCTAGTATGGGCCTATCACTACAAAATCAAACAAAAAAAAATTCCCACGCAGAACAAACAGAAAGGGCCAAAAGGTCTTCTAATGGAGGTTTTCCTTTGGCGTCCTTCTTCTGAAGCAGACTGAGGTTGCATTAGCACATATTTCAGGAAAAAAAAAAAAAAAAAAAAAAAGAAGATTCCCAAACTCTGACATCATGTGCAAACCAAAAAAGCAGCATGGCAAATTCATGCTTCTCATAACCTTCATTTTTTCGTATTATTCTTTCTCATTCCACTGTAGGGAGTATAAAACAAAACAGAAATAGGTACAGACCTGATTTTTTTTTGTGTGAAACTAATACTAGTGAGCTTGCAGCCACCCCGTTAATATCATCTGCTGGGGTGCACAGTCCACGTCACCACACTGGAGATGGAGTGAGGTGAAAGGATTTGTTTAAAGGCAGCAGAAATATGAATAATGAAGTTGGTGCAAGGATGACAGACCTGTGAATAACAGACTTAGGTAGCTCAAGGCAACTTAAGCATTCAAGACAACAGTTCCAGTTGCAGTTTGAAACTCCCAAAGCCTGGAAGATTCATTTCCATTTCATGGTGCTTTGTTCAACCTGACCTCTGGCAAGTGTTGTGCTGGTGACCGTCCCTCACAGCCACATCTCTGTGAAACCAGGTAGAGGCACAGGAAGCTTATCATGGTGTGCCATCATAGCCAACCACCACTGACAAGCTTTACTTACTGCCTCCCTTGAACTATATATAGACAGCCAAGCCTGGAAAAATACGAGTTGGGTCATCCACTCCAGTCGCCCACACCACAAAGATTGTTTCCTTACTTTATTCTTGCTATTATCTTATCCTATCTAGTCTCACCCACCCATGTCATTGCCTCTGCCACAGTTTGTCAGTCTATTCCAGGCATGCTCAAGGTTATGAATTTTTTTTCCTTATGTCTAGCCTGATTCTTGTTCCATTTTTAATTTTAGGCCAAACTCTATTCAGCCACTTTCTAGATAATCCAGATAACCCTCTTCCTTTCTTTCATGTGATTTCCTTTCACTTATTTATATTGCTATCATCATGTCATCACCCCCCAGCCTAACTTTTTCCAAGAGCTCCTGGCCGATGCACTCTCTGTTCCAGCATACTCGTACGTTCTTCTCAGCCGCTCATCCAAGGCTTTCCAATTTGCTATTCTACCATTGTGACAGTTTCAGCTTTCATGCAGCGTTTAGGAAGCAAAGTTCTCTGCTCCCATCCAGTGTGTCAACACTAGAGGCTAGTAAATTTACACACTTTGTAACACGCATTATGTTTGTCTTTTAGGCCTTCAAAGCAATTCTTTGCCCTCGGCATCTTGTTTGTCATCTTCATTGTAAGATCACAAAACGGACAGGCCAAGATTATACCTGAGATACCTGCACAAATCTACGAGCTTGAGGAGAGGACAGGGCCTTGCTGAGTGAAAGGGCTCATCTATAGGCTGTGGTCACCAGGAAGACTCTGATACAGCCTGAGCAATGAGAGGAATATCAGATGCTTGAAACAGTAGCAGAATATAGGCATAAGATCCAACATTAAAAAAAAAAAATGAAAAAGTTATTATCCAGAATATTTTCAGGTGGTAAGAGACAGGATAAAATGGGAATAGAGGCGAACAGTTGGAGCCAAAAGGATTTTTTTTCAGTGGCATAACAGAAAAATCAGAAAACAATTTTTCACTGGTTTCAGTAGGATTTAGACAATTTCACATGTAGCCAAAAAAACAGTTTGCATGGGGACAGTTAAAAATTCACTGCTGCAAGAAACACCATCAGCTTTCCAGTATACCCTATCGTAGCTTAACTCTGCTTTTCACCATCTGGTTTACAACTGACATACTACTTGCTCCTTGTCAGCCAGTTTCACCCATTTGTACCTTAGCCTGTAGAGATACTGTTTTTCCCTTTAAAAAAATATAATGCATAAGTGATTCTTGCCTAAAGGTCTGTTTTTTTTAAATTTTTGCTTCCATATTATTTCCTTTTTCTAATCTTCAAATACATAAATCACACCGTAGCAAATAACACTCTTCCTTCCTTGCCCCTGCCATTTGAATGTTGCCCACGAGTGATTGGAATTTGAGCCTTGTTTTTAACACTCTGCATGTTGTAGTTATTCAAACACAGAGCTTGCTGCCACAGCTCAGGCCCCGTGATAAAGGTGTTAAAAGTCATAAATGCTAGTTAGACCATGACTTTTATTGAATATCATAGGAGGGCAAGGAATGCAAATGCCATTTTATTTTTGAAACTCTCCCCTCTCTCCTGTCCTTGTATCAAGTCACTGGAATCTCATGGGCAGGTTGATTTCTTCCAGGTTTTCAGCCTCCAATATAACAAGTAGGGAAAAGAAATTTAAAAAAAAAAAAAAACAAACCACCCACAACCCTTTTCTGTCAGAGGAGAATGCTCTAGTGACACAGCTGAAGGTAGCGCTGTGCTCCTGGAAAAGCTAATCCATCCCAATACAAATTAAATGCAACAATGGGAGTTTCTGACCATTAACGTTTTTGATTTAGGGTTAGATGGGATCTCCGAGAGAGACGTTTTAGGTGATCCTGACTATGATCTCGAGTGGTTTCACCCACTCAAACCAAGGGCAGCCTTCTCATCCCCTGGCTATGTCATCCCACCTCATTCAAACAATTTTCAGTGACAGAGCAGACTCAAAATTACACTTTCTTCGGTAGTTTCAAGTTGGCTTCACAGCCACTGGAGCTAGTGCAAAGGATGGAGCATAAATGCAAGTGCAGAGAGGTGCTGGAAGGGGAGAGTGAGCTGGAGCGTGGTGGCCTCAGACTGCCCCAGAGCAACTGTGAAACTGCACCACGGGTTACTGGCCACAGGGCAGGACTATCCATGGCCCATATTATCAACCACAGGCTATGCTGGGTGGATTCTCTGATCTTCAAAGTACACCAGGCTTATGACTATAGCTGTTGCAATTATAATACTCATATTCACCACTGTGTTTGTTACACAGTGCAAGTTCCTGCTCCTGGGTAAGCTGTTCTCTCCACTGCTCCATGCCCCCAAAGCCAGTTTCTCTCAACATCAGGACTACTCACAAATATTTCTTATTCCCTTTGGTCTTGGCAACATTTTAAGGTAGCTCAACTCCTAGCATCTCTTCAATGAGAAGTTTGTCATCAGTTAGCTTTCTGCCTTAGCTCTTTGGGGGAGGGAAAAGGAAGTTCTTATTTACCTGCCTACCGTTTGTTCCCAGCTTTACTTATTTTCTTCTCTAGTATTGTATGGAAACACTAGGGAAGACTAAGGGTGAACTTACAGAATCAAAAAGCGAGACTACCCTAGTTGTCAAAATAGAATTGAAGGAGTCAGATGCAGACCTAATTTCTCTCTCTACCACATATGCAGTGTTTAATCAGGCAGCCACCTAATACAATCTTTTTGTATATCAGTTTATACAATACTAAAGTGAGGCTAGTAATTACCTTACTAAACACAGTGGCTATTGTGGCACCAAGTTAGAACAGTGAAATTAAAGAGACCAGGCTGCTGAGAATGTAATTATTGAATGTTTGCAAAATTCTGTGATTATTAGATATATGGTAGGCTTTGGAACACCAATTACTACAGTCAAACCTCTTTTGGTGATGTTTTATACAGGGAATTAATGTGATGGCCCTGGAGACAAGGGATCTGGTACAATGTTGCTCCTATGGTCCCTAAGCGTTCAGCAAAATTAAGTAATTATTCCTGAATTATGTTTTAATTTTTCTAGCAGCTGTGATGAGTAACGAAGAAAAGTCAGTAAAAAGGGAAGATTAGGACATGATTTTCAAATTGTTAGGAAGGAAACGTCCTGTCTAGTAACGGTCAGAAGCGTCTTAGAAGAGTTTGCCAGCAAGCAGAATTTAAAATCTTCAGCCTAGGGATACAGACATCAGGATAGGAAATATTATATTTTCCATAGAACTATTATTGCAGGAAAGTGGGTCAGAGAGTCAAGAAACCGATTAATGAATGGGGAATAGTATGCAAGGCAAAAAACAAATATCAGCATTTTTCCCCCTTGAAGCTGTTGATAACTTGAAGCTGTTTCAATAATGATATCCCAAACCGATGACAATGTTTCCTCCCACCATCCAACACTATCCTGTTGCTTTGTGTTTTAAAGGGCTGTCAGTCACATGGAAAACAAGGAAGAAAGGTCAGCAAGAGAGGACAGGATATGAACGAATGTTGTGCAACCAAGTCACGGCTTTGGAGCGTACAGAAACCCTACACAGGCCCTCGCAGCTTGGTCCTGCAAGCCCTCCCCAACAGCAGCCGCCAGCATTTGTGCTGGCATCTGAGGGAAGCCAGCAAGCCCACACGCATCACTGGTGCTCCTGGAGGCAGGAGCACAGCAATGTCCATACACAACACCAGTGCAGTACCTTACCAATAGTTAACACCTTGATCTAGACTTCTGCAGTCTAGATACTGCGAGGAAACTATTTTTTACAATATGGTCCTCTCTCCCCTCTCTTTTCCTTTTTTTTTTTTTTTAAAGTTTTTGTAAGCTGACGTCTTAGCCGCTTGTCCCAGAGAGCAATAGAAGTGAACATCCCTGTGTTCACTCCATGCTTGATGGTTTTTGCAGTCTGTAGCAGAAGTGGGAAAGAGCAACAACACCTCCAGGGAAGCCTGAAGGAAATTTCCATGCACCTGTCCCCAGGGAGAAAAATACTCTCTGTGGTACTAAGCTCTCATGCGCAGCAGGCATGCAGGGTTCTGTATGCTATAGAGATACTCACGTGCATCTTAGAGCAACAGGAAAGGATCAAATTCACAACCCTTAAACATCAGTATTGTGCGTGCTCTTTGAATCAGACCAGGTTCACGATCATGTCCACAGTTCTCCTCTGTACTTATTGCCCAGACCACAGTGCTCCAAAGAAATCAAGGAGAGTAAGAAATAGGAAACAGTACCCATGTGAAACCATGGCAGAAAACCACTATCCCTTGGGGGGAGGCGGGAAATCTACTGAGACCATCAGCCCAACAGCCCTGTCTTGCTGAAAATGACTGTTTTCCCTAAATAATGAGCTTCCTTTTGGTCCAGCCTTGACATCTGTGCAGGTTGCAGAAAGGCAGTCCCCGAAACCACATATTGAGACACCAGTTTATCACATCACTTGCATGTCGCCTTTCCTCAGTTCAGAATAAAATTACAAAAGCTGTATTCTTTGAGCCAGCGCAGAGCGCTCCTTGGTCAGCATATTTTCTCTGGGCTGTGCATCCAAGGATTCTGAACATTTTGTCCCTTAGGTAGCAGCCTGCTATTTAACACACCATTTGAGAGAGCTTGTGCCAGGAGGAGAGCAAAGCATCAAGGAGTAATGAAAGCCCTCAGACAAGTCTCTGTAATTTACGTTAATTTTACTGTTGTCGGCATCTAGATAAAAGCATGGAAGTGACCAGCTGACAAAGGTGGGTTTCTAAAATTCAGGGAAAGCCACAATCAAAAGGCCACATTCTGCAGCAGCTCTGACTCCTTTGAAGACAGAAGATTAAGACCGAGCCTCTTAAAGTTCATAGCTACTAAACTGTTAAGGGTCAGCGAGGAGAGTAGCCGTGTAAGTAATGTGGACTATTTAACAGACTAAAGCTGTCCAGCTGCCCTTTTGTTTTGGGTTTGTGTTTTTTTGTTTTTTTTTGGTTTTTTTTTTTTTTTTTGCTAAAGGCTTCAGAACAAAAGGGCAACCTCAGAAAGGGAAGAGACCACACACACCTGGTAGATCAGAATAAGTGCCAGGAAGAAGCAAATTCCTTCTTAACAACTACTAGAAGCATTGCTTAGATTTTCAGAAGTGTAAAAACTAAAGACTTAATGCAACCCACAAATTTGCCTGTCCTGTACTTCCTGAAAACACTCAGCACTGGCCAGGAAGTCAGCACATTTGATCTTCTATTTTGTCTCATATTCATACATATGGCCCAGATACATTGCTCATATGGCTTTGGACAAAAGGTTGGACTATTTGTGGCAAGAAAAAGAACTTTTTAAAAAAAAAAAAAAAAGGCTTGCATAGCACTCAGTGGTAACAAGGTCCAACCCTTAACAATAGCAGTAGTAAGTCACATAAAATGTGAGCTTATTAATACATTTAACACAACAGTTACCCATTGTAACTAGAGAGAAGCTCTTGGTGTTAACTTTAGATCAAACCAAAGTTATTGCAAAGCTGACATATTTAAATTCAAGAACTTGCTTCCTTCTGCTACAAAAAAACATTTCATTATGGTAAAAACTACTTTGTCCTGACAACAAAACAGAAAAATTTCTTCTGCTTCAAAATTGAATATCAAGCTCTGACTTCAGGATGTGATCTGACTGCATTGATAGCACTTTCTGTTAACCGAGATTTCACAAAATGAACCACAGTCCTGTCCTGTAGGTCAGACCAGCCTTTTAAATCTGCTAATACTTTCATTTACTAATAATAGACAAATAGTGATCAGAACTGGATACACATTTTTTTGCTGCATTGAAATAACACTCAAACTTTCCCCACCTTATGCCAGGGATCCTCTAATAGCATTTTACCCCTGCCCTTGATCCCTTTTCACAGGGACCATGCAAGCATTGAGGAATTACACTGTAAGGTGCCACCTGCCGCACACAGCCAAAGAGTATCCTAGGAACGCAACAAAATGCAGAAGTCCCTTTGGGTGATAATAATGGTCTCAAGAATGACAAAAAAGAGCAAAGCTACAGCCCTAGGGAGAAGTCCAAGGTGAACTTTCAGGTCCAGAAAACAGTATTCCCCCTTACTAAACTCAAGCATCATTAGACCCTTAGCTCACCAAAACCTGTGAGATGACCCTCACACTGGCCCCTTCCAAAAATTTCTCAAATAAGAATTGCTTACTCTTAAATCGTGTAGTAATTAACTACCCTCATTACTACAGCGATGCCATGTCACTTCTTTGTTCTTTAATATACCCATAAATTCAGTGGCGTTAACACATACAAAAGTAATTTAGAAGAAAACATAACTAAAAGGAGACCTATTTGAGTGCAGCATCACTCGTCCCACAGCTCCTGAACAGAAAGTCTTAGATGCAAGCCCATACCTTCTATAATGTTGCTGCTGACGTGCTGATTGACACCGTTCTACCTCCCTTATCCCTGAAAAAAAATATATCAAATTTTGAATTGTTTCATACTCATATCATCCCCAAAATAAGCTGTTCTAGCTGCAAACTGACAGAGAACGGTGCTGCATGGCTCTTGTTGCTAATCAAATAACAAGTGGAAGCAAAGGAACAAGAGGAAGGGGAGCAAACTGCGCCTACCTGGCAGTAAACGGCTCTGGCTGCTCCCAATGAATCCAGTACTGAAGAGTCACCCAGTGTGTAAAGTGGAGCAGAGCTTTTCAAAGCAACCTGAAAGATTTAGATAAAGCATCAATGAAAGATGTGTCTGTTTACCCTCCACAGCTTTGAAAATCACTGCTTACTTGTCTCTGCTTAAGAGACATACTGCATCAGATCAGCAGTGCATCTAGACCTATATTGCATCTCAGACGGTAGCAATAAATAGGTCATGCTATTCAAAGACAGCAAATGCACCTCACCACTTTCTGTGGTCTCTTCTGCTCATTCTCCTCCAAGACCTGCAATGGATGTATTAGAAATGGTAGGGGACAGGCCTTTACTTGCGGACCTGCTGTCACTGAGTTTGTCTGATCGCTATTTGAACCTGCAGACACCATCTGCCCAAAACTTTCTGTGGCAACAAATCCCAGAACTTCATCGCTAACCACTGAAGGGAAGTATACTCTTTTATCTGTGTTAAACTAATTTCTTGTTAATTTCAGCAAGCATCCCCTGGTTCCAGCATTAAGGAATTCAGTAAATGACCCTTCTTCCTTCATCTAATCCAGCACCTTTTTGATTTTGTAAGTTTTTACCACCTCACCCCTCACACTACCCATCTTCTCTCCAAATTGAAGCAATTCAATCTTTTTAGTCTCTCTTCATAAGATATCATCCAATCAGCAGTCTCTAAGCTGTTTTCCTTGCCCTTCTCTGGACCTTGTCTAGCTCCACTATATCCTCCTCGAGATGCAGAACCACACAACATACTCCAGGTACTGTTGCTACAGCAGTTTTCTGTAGCAGGAAAATGACACTCTTTCTCTCGTTATCCATATCCTTCCTTGTGATGGCCAGTGCTTTGGTGGCTCTTTGGGCTGCCATTGCACACCGAGGGGATGATCTCTGAGAACTGTCACTGATGATACTAAGGTCTCTTTCCTGCACTGGAGCCACCCGAGTTCAGCATCATGAAGACATAGTTTAGATTATTTCTCCAAAGATGCATTACCTTTCATTTGCCTACCTGGACTCATTTGCCACCTTTTTGTCCACTCATTTGGTCCTTCTGAACCTGGCATGACTTTTGCCTATGGAGAATTCCTTAGTATTATCCGCAAACATGCACATTTCACCATTCACTCCCTTCTCTCCTCTTCATTATCAATAAAGATGCAGCACCCATTCTTGGGGACTCTCCACTGCTGAATATAATCCTCTGGCCAATATACTTTCTTCAATAACCATCAGTGTGTAACCTTATAAATGGCTTTTGAAAAATCAGGTGTTTTGAAAGTTATGCTCATGGGATTCCTTTCACCCTAGTGCTACCAACACCCTCCTGGAGACCCAGAGACAGGCACTGCCTTCCCAGAAGCCAACTCTTTCCCAAGAGATGTGCGGGGCCATCTATCATCTTCCCAGGGACCAGTCTGGCTTCCCAGTTCTGGTCTGTAGTTCCCAATTTTAAAGTTAAATTAAATTAAAGGAAACATTTGAAGTCAAGAGAATTTCTTCTCCACTTAAGAATAAGAATATATAAAGACCACATAGAGTATTTTGTCTGTTTATTCACTAGGTTTTGGGTTGTCATAGACTGTAGAAAAAAAGTACAATGAAGTAATTTTGGAAAGTTGAAAAAAACCAATTCACTCGGTCCCAGGGGTCCATGGTTTTGCACTCCAAATTCTTAAGTTGTAAGGCCATTTTCTAATTCAGAAAGACTTCCTAAGAGGCCATTCTTTCACTCCTTTCTGCAAGGGGGCACAAGCATCCTGCATGTTTAACTGCAAGCATACAATGTTATCTGCTCCTTCTCTCTTATGTAAGTTTGCAGGAATGCTGAAAGACTTTCCGGGCTGAGAGGTTAGGGGTTGGAATCAGGTCCCTTGTACATCACCGCATGGCTTTTTGGGACGTGAAGTTATTGCAATTAAGATACTGGCCGGATGTGTGGGCTAAAGAACCCGACTGATATCACAGGCATTTATTGATAATGCAACTTCTGAGGAAGAAATCTGGGGAATTGTTCTTCAAGCTTTCCTCTGCAAGCAAGCAAACCATATGGATTTATCAGAAACACACAATGCTTTATCTAGCTCAAGAGAAAAAGAATAGTGTTTATTTTACCATGGAGGAATGTTCTCTTTCAGTTTTGAGAGCCCGTTGCCTGAGCTGGCACTGTGTACCATTTGGCCTCCAATAGACATATTGCTCTGGTTTAATTCAGTGCTATCTTTAACCTGATTATTATTTACTATTAGTGTTGTGATAATGTCTCCAAGCTGCAGTCAAGGAGAAGGGCTTCACTGTGTTAGGCGCTGTACAAACACACAATTGAAAGATAAGCCTTGCCTTGAACCGTGCAACTAAGCAGCTCCTAAGCTGAGTGCTGGCACATGAGGAGGAGCACATCAGCTGGGGTTTGCCTCCCTTTGCCACCTGTGCAATCTCAAACAAGCGGCTTTTCCCTCTGTCTCATTTATCTTGTGCACCACCGTACCAAAAGCCCAGCTGAAAGGCTGCAAAGGGTGGTGGGAAGAGCTTCCTGTGTCCTGGTTCTTCCTTCTCATGGCACCTGATATTTAAGTAGATCATCCGCATCTGCTTTCTCCGTGTGCCAGTGGGCACACAGGAAGAAAATGCTAACAGAACTGAAAATCAAAGCAGTCACCAGCCTGACAGTCACTCTGCAAAGTGTTAAGATGACCATTCTGTGAAGAGAAAAATCCTTTCCCAGAAATCTTACCAGAGTGCTGAGAACATTTTGTTTGGCAACAGATGTAGAGTAGCCTTCTGCTCCAACAATATTTTGGGTCCTTTCTTACTGCTCGATGACAGCATCCAGAAGGCCATTAGCAAGGGTAATGTTCGGTTTAGTTTCACCATTTACCACATCGAGGTCTGAGGTCTCAGCAGTCTGGCAGGATGGAGCCTTTTGGCAGAGAGTTTTGGTTGGGTCAGTGTCCACCTGTCTGAGTCTGGCAGCAGGGATCCAAATGTTTTCTCAAAATCATTGATTGCAAGACCGCCCTTGAGAAATGGACTTTGAGTGAGGCCAGAGTGCAGGTAAAAGTGTTTTCTTCTGTGCCTCGGGATGAGTCATGGCTCCATAAACCCATTCTTACTTTCCCATACACAAACTTAAATTCCAAGAGTCTAAAATAAATGAACACCCATGCTCGATGTGGGTTTCAGGCAACCCAGGGGAGGTGGAGGAAGGAAGACCAGCATACTAACTCTATTCCAGCATTGGACTAGTTTTCCTGATTTTCTGCTAAATATGTGTCTGTTTCAGCAATATTTCAACTCTGTCTAGGTTTTGATATTCCCCAGGTGGAGACTTACTGAGTCATTTCCATCTGCGCTGCGAGGATGAGTATTAGATGGTGCTGCCGAGGAAAACGGAGCAAAATAACACATGAGTGGGAGTGCAGTTCTGTGGCCTCTTCACATGGAGCTTGGACCCTTTTGTTAAACTGCAGCAGCACTTTGCTCTTCTTGAGCTATTTCCCTGCTTTATGCTAAAAATCTACTACTGCAGATATCCCTATGAATAATCCTGTGGAAAAAAAGAGGCTAATGTGAGCTGCCACCTTTGGTAGCAAAATAATAGAAAGTCTGTTATGGGGCACATAAAGTCCATCTTTACAGAGTCCGTGGGGACAGTATATATGACTACTACGTGCAAAATATATAGATACAAAAAGCGTTGTTTTTTACAGAAATATGTCGGTTGCTGGAAGAGGTGGTAGCAAAACAGCAATTAATGTTTGCCTTCTTTCACTTACATTACTGTTGTTTTAGAACAAAATACATACAGTAGACTGGGTACTTCTGTACTTTGTTCATCTAGATCCTAATAAAATGTATTCAAGACTGTGTTTGTGTTTTCTTGAAGCCACACTGATTTCCCAGCTCCTGCATATGCTTCTTTGCTGGCTTTGCCTCTGTGGATTGCAGGCTCTCTTGGGAGAACTGGGTGTAGGATGGAGTGGTCTTTTTTGTATTCCTGAAGTGGATAGCATGTTTTTAGCAGTACTCTAATCTTAATATATATAGAAAATAATTAAAATAATCGTCTCCTAATAGGACTTTCATAAGTAGCTTATGGCACACTGCCCTTATTGTAGAAAAGTACATCCTTGAAGATAAGAAATGTCAATTAAAATCTAAGCTTTGCAGAGCACAGATAACAGTTTCATACAAAAATTCAAAAACATTTACTACTTTTCTGTGTTTTGTTGTTTGGGGTTTTGTTTTTTTTTTTTTTAAACACAGCCACAAGTAGTAAAGGAAAAGTTATGTGCAGGAACTGAATCAGCATACTGTACAAACACAGTAAATAGCATCATAACGACTACGTTATCTTATCATAGTGGTGCATAGTTTTGCATGCAAATGTTACCTCAAATACAGTCAACTATCTGCAATAAAGAGCATTTATGGTAGGAAATGTAAGAATCATTTTATATTCTTTAATTATTATAATTGGCTTTCAAAATAGCATCATAAATTTACACAAATCTGTGTCAAGTTAACAGACACTCACTAGCTTTCAGCTTGCTGCTTGTGTATTGGATATCATGCAAGACATTAAAATACAGCGGGGGACATCAGCTGAACAGAGACAGAGGCACAGTTACACACCCCCGCATGCCAATGTCATGGGCCACTAGCAGAGGGCAAGGTGGAGCTCATGAAGTTGCCCTGGTGTCATAGTTCATACCCAGATGATTTTATAATAGCTCTATTTCTGTGCCAGCCAAGACACCACCTTCCTAAGATTGCCACTGTCTTGGGCGCTCTGAGAAACAAAACTCTGGGTCTCTGAAGACACAGGAAATGACAACTGGAAATTATTTTGTCATGCCATTGTGCCCTGTGACACAAGTGGGTAAAGCATGGCCTAAACGAGACTTACCCGCCCCTTACCTCCACAGGAGGTCAATTTCACACAGAGATGCTGCAAACAGGATCCTGAGTAAAGCCTATGTGTAGCTATCCAAATCAGACTTGTGACCTGCTTTTTGAGGGCTTTTCTTTCAGGATTTTACATAGCGGGGGCAGTTAGAGTAGAAAGCCCAGTAAATACTCTCTGAAAAGAAAAAAAAAAAAAATCTAAGTGAGGAAGTAATTGATCTCAGCAAAGTTACAGATGTAAAAATAATTATAAGACTTTTTCACAGCTTTTACACTCTGAAAGTAGTAGTATTTGCTTTTAATGTAATTTAAAAATAAGACAATTGATCAGCTTGTGTGGTAGCATCGTAATAGTGGGGATGAAAATGGGCCCTGTGTTTCTAACAGTCACATACAATTAAAATGCTTAAAGCAAGGAAAATTTTGCTCTTCCCATCAACATTCCATTCAAAAAAATTACTTTCCCAAAATCCTTCATTTAGCAGAACTTTCTGTCTGAGATGGGCTGCTTTTTCCCTTTCTGAATTCCTGGCACAATATAAATCAAACAAGTTCCAAGATAGCAAAACC
This sequence comes from Stercorarius parasiticus, assembly GCA_013396915.1. Classification (NCBI taxonomy): domain Eukaryota; kingdom Metazoa; phylum Chordata; class Aves; order Charadriiformes; family Stercorariidae; genus Stercorarius; species Stercorarius parasiticus. The sequence continues at coordinate 904,225 of VWZL01001615.1, forward strand.
GGGAAAATCATTATTATAATCGTAAAACCAGCAAAAAGGTCAACAAGAAGGAGAACAACAATAGGATTCTGGTAACTGTTTGGGAAGAAACTATTCTTGCTGCAGTCAAACTCACTGTTTTCATAACAACAAATTAAATACCAAGGTAATTCCCCAGAGTCTTCAGCAGTGTGGCTGTATTGCAGCAGTAGAAGCCACTCCAGCACAATGCACAATATAATTAGGAAAACCTCCCAGCTGCTGAGCCACCATGCAGCTCAGGGGTGTTTGAAATCAAGCTGGAGTCAAGCCTACCTTTTCAAAGCACCGCATTGTTATTTTTCTTTTCCTCCCATTCCTGTCCATTTCCTTGTCTTCCTCTCTTACTTTCCCCTGTCAGGCGGACACATTTTAGACTCCATTCATAATACGAGAAGCTGCAAAAGGAAGTATTGTTATACTGATGCAGAGATGGTTGGACTTCACAAGTTGGGTATGAGTGACCCACAGCTGCACCCCCCAATATTTGATTATTGGTCTATGTACCGTAAAAATGTGTAATTGATCAGTTTTAAGCTGTTATCTTACACTCAAATGCTGACCTGTCTCCTGCGTCAAGGTGAGTGCTCTGCGAACAGCCATTCTGAAAATTAGTAGCATTTGTACTTGCTGTGGCTGTTTGACTTTGAAGAATGAAGAAGCAAGACTTTTGCCATGGTCTGGCCTCTTTGAGACTCCTTTTACTCTTCCTATCATAGAATTGTAAAATAGTTTGGGTTGGAAGGGACCTTTAAAGGTCATCTAGTCCAACCCTCCTGCAATGACCAGTGACATCTTCAACTAGATCAGGTTTCTCAGAGCCCATCCAACCTGACCTTGAATATTTCCAGGGATGGGGTACCTACCTCCTTCTCTGGGCAACCTGTTCCAGTGTTTCACCACCCTCATTGTAAAAAATTTCTTCCTTATATCTAGTCTAAATCTACCCTCTTTTAGTTTAAAACCATTACCCCTCGTCCTATCACAACAGGCCTTGCTACAAAGCTTGTCCCTGTCTTTTTTTTATAAGACCCCTTAAACTGTTCAAAGGCTGCAATAAGGTCTCTCATTCTCTTCTCCAGGTTGACAACCTCAACTCCCTCAGCCTGTCTTCACAGGAGAGGTGCTCCAGCCCTCTCATCATCTTTGTGGCCCTCCTCTGGGCTCAATCCAACAGGTCCTCCATGTCCTTCTTACGTTGGGGGCCCCAGAGCTGGATGCAGTACTCCAGGGGTTCTCACCAGAGTGGAGCAGAGGGGCAAAATCACCTCCCTCGACCTGCTGGACACTATTCTTCTCATGCAGCCCAGGATACAGTTGGCCTTCCGGGCTGCAAGAGCACATTGTTGACTCATGTCCAGCTTCTCATCCACCAGCATCCCCAAGTGCTTCTCTACAGGGCTGCTCTCAGTCCCTTCATCTCCCAGCCTGTATTGATACCAGTTTGCCCCAACACAGGTCCAGGACCTTGCACTTGGCCTTGTTGAACCTCATGAGATTCACAGACTCACTTCTGAGCTTGTCCAGGTCCCTCTGTGTGGCATCCCTTCCCTCAGGTGTGTCAACAGCACCACTCAGCTTGGTGTCATGAATAAATAAAATGTAATGTTCTGTATATCAAAGTTTTTCAATGAAAGTTGCCAAGGAACTGAAGGTATCAAAGCAACTTAATATTTTGCATTGATAAATTTAGATTTTCCTAACAAATGTATAAAAACAAGTATATTTTATCATTTACTGGGTGAGCAAATGTGTCTACAATACTGTCAGTCCTTCTTTTGAACAAGAAACAGTAACATAACTGGTAAATAGATAGAATTAACAGAAAGAAATCATTCTTACAAAAAACCTCCAATTAAATTTCAGATAAAAAACATATTGCAGCAATGCAATTGAAAGGGAAGATTGGGGTAGTTACTCCCTGACAATCAGCAGATTCAATATAAACGTTCTAATGCAATTAATAGCTATAGAGGCTTCACCAAGTAATAAATACCCACGTAACAACAATAGGCTACTTTATCATCCAAAACTATTTACCATGCAGCCTGAGGCTTGGATTATGAAGTCTGAAATATATATATATTCTCTGTGTTGTTTCATGGCATTTTCAGGTAAAAATCTGCTTTACCTTGCAGGCCAGGCCCAGTATCTCCAGTCCTTTTAGACAGGCAGCTGGCTGATGTAATTCGATGAGAGTCACAGTGATAAGGATGAGCACAGTGAAATGAAAACTCAGTGAAGCAGTAGGAGGGAAGTTGTTTCTGCACCTTCTGCGGGTACATCAGTTTCTTTCTTTCTCAATTTTCTGAGCTGTAATCTCATGCTTGCTGTGCTCAGGAAAGGCTGACTGCCTTTTGCTAGGAGTCAGGTACTCCTAGAGCCTTTTGACCCACACTTAGCTCTTCTGCAAATGTAAACACATGGAATTGAGTATACCTTTACCAAGATTATTGTCTTCAAAAGAAATTGATCATCACCAACATCAAAGTTTGAAATCAAACAGCCAAACAGGAACTTAAATTGAAAAATTGAACTTAATATGTGCTAGAATTTAAACACAGACATCTAGTCGGTCTCCTATATACTTGAACTCTCCTCTTGCAGGTATCTTCTGCATCTAGTCTAGAACTTCTGTCTGAGTTAAAGAAACTTTTAACATTTTCTCTGTTTCTCTCTAGAGACTTCAAGCGATCTATCAAATGCCTGAAATAATTGTTCAGGGAATTTGCTGTTAACAACACTTTCCATTCTGAAGTAGTCTTGAAAAGAGTTGGAAAAAAGCTAGTATTTTATTTCCTACCAATGGTTTGCCATTGGAGACCATCATCATGGTCCAACCAGGTAAGAACTGAGACTGCATGTTTTATTCCTATTGATAGGGAAAGAAAATACTCCAGACTTGAATATCTGTCAGATTCCAGAACTACGTATTCAGAACAGATTCTGACTCTGTGTATGTCATATTTTGTAGTGTTGACTCTAAAATCCACTTTAAGAAGTGACCTTTTTTCTAATGCTCCTTTGAGCTACTGTTACAAACACAAGTAAGCATGAGCTCAACATAATTTCAGAAAACTGAGCTGAGAATGGCCTTATATCAGTTGTCTGGGCATTTGCCCTCTTCAGATGCTACACATTGGATTTTACTTCACTTGGCATGAAATCCTAGGGTAAGACAGGTTGATGAGAACATCACAGGGTATGGAAAGCATTTGAAGAAACTGAAGGAGCTCCTGAGAACCCCTAGTTTCATTTTGATTGCCTAGTACACAACATAATGAAGACAGCCTTGCCTGTTCACACTGCAACTTCTCCCCTTTTGGTAAATTCCTACCAGGGATAAACGTTTCTTGGGATAGTGGGGGAATAACCAATGAATCAGAAACACAAACAGTAGGTATCATGTGATAATAACAATAATGTGGATGAAAATACTCCCCAGACCATCATCTTTTATACAAGTTAGATGTTGACCTTGTAGTGCAACATATCTTAATTTTTCCTAATTCCAAACATTCCTAACACATACATTTTCAGAGGTCTGCTTGCCAATAGCCAGACCAACATAGTTACTGGAGAATAGTTGTATTTAGAAGGGAAAACAAGTCTGTTCTCTCCAGGAAAACATCCTCCTCCACTTCCAGGGATTTACAACACATTAAGGAGAATTCAATCACCACTCTTAAAAACATTCTTCTGAAGTTACCAAGCAGTAGGATGCACAACAGGACAGGGAGAAGCTTCTATTTCAGGCTGATCAGATAGGGCTGGCGTAGGAAAGCAAACCCAATCTGTATTTGCTTTTCTTATTGATAAAGTTCTCCGAAACTCACCCCACCTCACCATGAATGTGAAATGAAATCTGTAGAGAAGACCCAGTGCAGAAATGGAGGGTTGAAAGTCTAGCCCTGTTGAATACAACAGCAAGATCCCAACTGGCTTTAACTCGCTATTACTTCATCCGTTGTCTTTGCTTATTTTGTAGGCCATTGTTAATTAACTTCATCTTTGAACTGTCTCTTGACATTATGGAAGACCCTTTCCACCCGATACTTGTTTTGCTTTCTGGAGGTGAAACGCTAAACTTAAAATCACCATTTAATCATATGTTTCCTATGCATTCCACCTAAGTGCTGTTGAGGCAAGCTTTCCTTCTAATTACAAAGGCGATCTGAAGAACCAGTGATTAAAATAAGATCAGCTTTTCCTTAAATACCATGGTACTTCAGGAGAGTGATCAAAGCCAGTGACTGCTTCCAGAGATATGTTAGTTTACAGCAGATGAACTTCTTAAGTGAAGAATAGTAAAACTTCTTTTTCTTGCTTAGATTAAAAAAAAAAAAANAACCAAACAGTTCAGGCTACTGGGCAATCCTTCTATTAAAAAAACCCCCTGCCTTCCTTTCAGGCTAACAGGGGACGCAGCCCAAATAAGGCTAAAGGATTTGCCAAAAGGCCTCAGGGAAGATTGTGCTCTGTCTATAATTTTGTTGTCAGAATAATACCCATTGATATTTTTTTTTCCATAAGGAAAAGGAGATTTTTGTGGCACGATCAGTTAACACTTGTAAAGCACTTTCAGATCCATGTTGAAATTACGTGTGTCATATACATGCATATGCACAGCAGCACAGGTATGTATGTATAAAGTGTTAGGCCATAATTCTTTTAATTTCCTCACAATTCCTGGTTGCTCGCGAAGCATGATCATAGCACCTAAAACCAAAACTAAACCCAGAATAATTTGTCAGATATGCTGGAAGGATTCTAGTAACCCTGATAGGGGTTACTACTTTGTTTAGGAGAAGCCTCAATGAAGCCCAAAGCCCCATAGCTCCTCAGAGCACTTGCCATGAGCTCTGTGCTGTGCAGATGCTGGAACACAAGCGAAAAAAGATTCTCTCTAAGTATGTCTAATACACTTGTGGTGACAGATGGAAACGGCCGCTCCTGGGATATCTTGCTGAGTATTTGGGGACAGCAATTTTTAGGATCAGTCTTGCTAACCTGTGGTGGAGCTTTTCTGTGTGGCAAAATGAACTCATTTTCATGATAGCTGCAAGAGAGGGCAGCAAAGTCTGCTTCCATAGCAAAATGCTGGCAGAAAAGCAGCTTATTTAAGTAACTATAAAACTGTGAGGTATTCAGAGCTTCTGATTCACCATAAAAACATCCAGGGCATATTTGCTATGTAGGCCACAGAAGCATAGTGTCACAGATTGTTTTCCTTGGTAATAAGTGATCCTATTGATGACTATTTGGAGTTATCCTGTGATGGAGTCATTTAAAAATCAGAGTGTCCAGCTAATCGTGTTCAGATCTGACATGGGCTGTTTTAACCATCCGAAACAAATGATAGGGTGGGCTTGAACCATTTCTTGTGGCCAGGAGACTCTGAACTCACTTTGACTCAGTACAGGTGTTGAAATCACTACAGGATTATCCCTGGAGGTGGGTAATCCTTTAAAGGTTCAGAGCTCTGGGTTAGATAAAGATCTAAACATTTGGATGTTTATCTGAAACCTTATCTCAGTCATCTAAGCTCCTGGAGGCTGAACACCCATCAGTTGCACATCTACAAGTAAAAGAGTAATAGGGCCTCTTGTTTCTACAGACTTAAAGCCTGATCCTGACATCTCTGAATAAACAAAACCTCACATTGATATCAACTTGCCTTTGAGCTAGAGTATTTGGAATGGGAAGTTCCCTTTCGGCTAAAAGTGATCCAAACATTATCTGATGGGTGGGGAAAAATTAAGTTTTGGTTACAGAGTATAGTTGGGTTGGTTTTTTTTCCCCCATAAAACTCATCCATAGCAAATTTTTCTTTTGCACTGAAAACCTGCACTTTTGAAAATTGCCAAAGGAATTTTGATTGAAAACCAAAATATTTCATCCCTTTTTCTCACCCAGAAAGAAAAAAGGATCTTGATAACAAAGTGCTACGATTTTAAATCCATACTGTCATTTTAACACAGGTGCCTCAGGTTTCTTTCCCTAGTTGCCCTTCACTCCCTAGGATGCCATATGACTGCTACTGAGGCCCTGTGCTATGGTACCTCACAGGAGACATGAGAAAGTCTGGGAGGATGAAGCATTCCCACTGCGGCTCACAGCACGCAGCACTGAATTATGTCATGCAGAGATATTTTGCTTTTCTACTACAATACCTCACCTCAGATTTTTCAGTTTTTCACCAAATGTTTTGCAACAAAGCTGGTGAAGGGCCTGGAGAATAAGACTTACGAGGAGCAGCTGAGGGAGCTGGGGCTGTTTAGCCTGGAGAAAAGGAGGCTGAGGGGAGACCTTATCACTCTCTCCAACTACCTGAAAGGAGGTTGTAGAGAGGTGGGGGTCAGTCTCTTCTCCCAAGTAACAGGCCATAGGACTAGAGGAAATGGCTTCAAGTTGCACCAGGGGAACTTTAGACTGGATATTAGGAAAAATTTTTACACTGAAAGGGTTATTAAGCATTGGAACAGGCTACCCAGGGAAGTGGTTCAGGCACGATCCCTGGAGGTATTTAAACGACAGATAGACATAGAGCTTAGAGATATGGTTTAGTGATGTTTTTTGTCAAGAGTTAGGGTGATGGTTGGACTAGATGATCTGAAAGGTCCCTTCCAACCTAGGCAATTCTATGATTTCAATGAACAATTTTACTAGGTGAGAAATCAACTTGTGGATATTAAAATGTGTGTGAGTTATAACAGTTTATTGGGAGAGAGGGGTGAGTTTGAGGAGTTATTCCCAATCCTTCACTGACATTCCCATAGTGAATGACCTGGCTACTTGTTCTGCCATGCGATGTGTCCCAGGCTGTCAGCGGTGTATGTATGGAGGAACCAAGCACATGCTGGATACTAATTGTGCACAGACCTGCTTCACAACATTATGACCACTGCTTTCTCCCCAAGGCTTGCTGAAGTGTTGCTAGCTCCCAGTTGCCATATCTACAAGGAAAGAAAAGCTTACCCAAAGAAAGAAGCAGAGGCAGGAGAGCAGTGATTCAGTGGGGGAGACAAAGGCTGGAGATGAAGTAGGTGAGGGGTCAGTTCCCTGCTCCAGATGAGTCCTGTGACTTTGTGTTTTTCCCCTTGGCTGTGGAGGCTAGCACTGTCTCATTTTAAGGGACATTTCAAGGATAAACACCAAAAAATCCCCACAAATTTACTCAATTTAACAGAATAACAGGAGCTACAGATGCACAGGGGACAGACAAAAATCCAGACTGCACTACTGCTTGGCAAATACATATGAGCACTTTATCAAGGTCTGGGCTACACATCTATACTGCTGATCACAAGCTGAGCCTTTTCCATATTCCTATCACATTAGTATAATGGAGAATTAACATTGTTTTGCACCATTTTAGAGTCTGGGAAGAGAATTCAAACACTTTCCCCACTGATATGCCAGTTGCAGTCCCAAGTTCACAGGGCAATTCTGTTCATTCCTGCACCTTTGGGACCTTGTGCATAGCTGCTATACTGCTCTTGTAACAACACACTTGCCTTGGGAATGAAAAAAAAAATGTACTTGTTTGTTTTGGCACTATCAATAGGGCCACAAGATTAATGGCTGTAAATGAAAAAGATGTTAGTAGTACTCTTCTTTAATATGGCAGTTTAAAGTTGATATCTGGAGACAAAGTGCTATTCAGAGTTTCACAGAGTAATTTTTTTTTTTCCCCCTGCCCACAGTACAGTTGCCTTTTTGGCAGTGAGAAGTGCTTGTCTGAAAAGGGAGGGAATGATTTACTCCAGATTATTATATTCTGTGGCTCAGGAGAATCATAATTCCACTTATGTGGCAGAAAGTTATTGTCATTCTCATGGCATTTTTCAAGCATCATTGTGCTTTTGATAAATAGGGAATCTTGACAGAGAATAAGTTAAGTAGTACGCTTGCTTTCTCTGGTTAACTACCTTTTATATCTACAGCTGTTATTTCTCATCAATGTTTTATGCTTCAAATAAAAATACTAATTTAGCTCATGCAGAAAGACAGTCCTCTTTTTTTCTGGATAGCTGTGCTGTCAACTAAGCTGGTTTCAAGTAGGTCAGGAAAATGTTATCTTTTGTAAAAGACATTTGTTGCTGGGTCATGTTGCTTCTGAGCATTGCTCTGAAAATCCTGCCCCTTGCAGCAGCTACCCAGCAAATGGGGCCTTGCTTTCAGAGTTGCGGAGAAGGATTTTGTTGCAGGGGATGGAGAAGAGAAAAGAATGACACAACACAAAAATGCATCTCAGTGATTCACAAATCAAACGCCAGGCGGGATCCGCCCACCCACTCCCCAGCGAGCCCCAGGTTCTCCCAGCAGTGCTCATGTGCAATACAGCGAGCAGGAGCATGCACCACCCCTCAGAGGCATGCATTCCTCAACTGCAAACACATGTTCGCTCCCTCTCCCGCTTCATTCCCTCGCCCGCAGTGCTCTGGGGGAAATTCTTGCAGGATGCTTCCTGTTATTCACTTAATCCTCTTTAAATTCTATTAAACTGGGCATTACGAAAGCTTCCAATGATTTATTCATCAAGAATTGTTTTCATAGAACTCCTCATTACTTGCAGCGAGAGCCCTCCTGCCCTGTCAACACCTGGATTTTTTTTTTGGCAGAGGTTTCTCAGCACTGTGGTAAGTGGCAATGGGTCTCGCCCAGCTTGTGCATCACCACAGAAGTGCTGACTCAGTTCCAGCCAGTTTTTAGCCACCCAGATCTATCGAAGACAATTTAATTGCACTCGTCTCAGTGAAGGTGTCATTTGAAGTTTACAGTTAGCCACCAAGGAGCATGTTCCTGGTTATGAGTAGAAATGGGTTACTCTAGAAGAACAATTCACTAGTAGAGAGGCATTACTCTGAAGTTGCATGCTGAGGATTTAGGTTTATTTCTTATTTGTCTTATTTTCTTGCAGTGGATGTCTAGACTCAACTGCGTGAACCATATGCTTTCAGAAGCTAACCAGGATACATTGCATTGTGCTCCAGTTTGATACAGCCATTTGCTCTTACACCTTGCCATCCATACACCAACAATAAACACAAATACTGGAGATGCCAAACATTTGCAGTGGTTGCCTTCCACAAACAATACTACCAGCTCAGATACTTCCTACAGATTATTTAAAGATGACACATTTCCCAGTTAACTTTAAAAAGTAACAGCAATTAAATGGCCAGGCTGTAGGTATTTCCCTGATAAGATGTGGTGAAAATAGCTTAGCCATGTGTCACAGCAACAACCAGCTTTCCCAGTTAAACCCCACCTGATCGAACTTCAAATGACCCAGGTATCAAGCAGAGCATCAGCCATTGTTTCACAAGTAGCCAAAGTAACTTTAGTAATAAGGCTGTTCATTGTTTTATCATTACATTTAAATGGAGCTTGCTTCTATACTTCATGAGGAAAAAATATTTATCCCATGCCTGTAAATGAAGGGTAGGTAAAAGATGCATTCCCAGGTAGGAAACATATCAGATAGAGGATACCATGGAGGAAACAGAGTACAGGGAACAAGTGGACAGAAAAAAGTAGCAGCATTTATATATATGTATATACACCCAGACACGTTTTCTATCTCTGCACTTTAAGCAATGGTACAATTCATATGGGTAGAAATCCCAGCTCGGCTGATACTATTCAAAGTATTCCACCACCTCTGAGAAAACCCAGTAGATTTTTTCTGCTGTGTCAAGACAGGCAAACTGGTTCCAAGTACTTAAGCCAGCAAACACATCTGTAATGCAGCCCAGCCTAAAGGCAACAACAGGAAAATGATTTAATAAAGCTACCCCATCAAGCTTAATTTCAGCCCTTAAAACACCTCGCATGACTGGACCTTTGGGTGAGACGTTATAGAAGTACATTTGTTAAACAGTAAATTCTTTGGGGCAGGAATCCCAAGTTCCTACAGGTCCTTATTTGCAGAGGCCTTGTTCAAGGCTCTCTCCACTATTACAACCCCAGAAATGAGTAAGTGCTCACATCTTGGGCCCAAGCTTGACAGAAGACACAATATTCAGCAGTTTCAGTTGTTCAAAATGCTTTGGTTTTTACAGTTAAAGATGTAATCTCGCATTTCTTTTACTGACATAGTATCATACATGTACACCAAATGGCACCAGCTGACAAGCAAGCCCCAACTCAGAAATTTTATGCTTTAGCAATGCCAGCTTTAGCCAACAGTAAGGTGCTGTCAGAAAGCTAGATTAGCTTTTGGGTTAGGCAAAAAGGAAGGCTTAAATGAAATCCACTGATATTATTCCAGGATCTGCAAACCAGAATGTGGAACAAGACATTACATACTAACCTAAGAAATGAGGTGGAAAAATATAAGGGAAGTGACAAGACACCAGACCCTAAAGGGAAACTGCCAAGTATTGCATAGCTCCTGACAGGGAGAGTCGTGGAGCATGATCCTGAGTGTGCTGTAGAAGTGTGGCTCTAGCATCTTAAACCCTCATTTTTCTCATCCAAAAGCAATACATATGATCTGGAATACCTGAACAGAGTACCATCATTCTAACTCTGCAGACAGCCTGAAACCACCTGAGAGATGGGAGTCTCCTAATAGGGAGAACACACTCTGATATCGAAGAAAACACATGCCAGTGGTCAAGTCTACTACGTACTTTGCTGCTGATAGCATTAGGAGAGACATGCAGCTGCTGTGTTTGTCCCAAAGCCTCAAACCATAGCAGTGACCTCAGCCGCTCCCTGCACTGCTGCTGCAGAAACCTTCATCTTGCAGCCCAGGTGCTTTACAAGGCAACCCATGTGGTGCCAACTGCAGAATTTGAGATGCTGCAGAGTTTTGCTGCATGAGGGAAAAGGACTGCTGGCTGGCCTTGCTGCCAAGGCAATGAGCGGACAGGCTACCTGGATTACAACTTTTCATGCAGCCAGTCAGCTGAAAATTTCCCTTCTGTGTGACATTTTATCAGAAAGGCAACAGACCAAAGGCTCCAACTGGTCAGCTTGGAGCCGCTTTGACAGTTCAGAAGAGGCGTCTCTTCCAGCTCTCATCCCTGGGGAGCTCCATCCTGGTGCCTGCACACATCCCGGGGGACTCAGGGCTCAGTTCACTGTGAATTAGAAGGGCAAGCAATTTGATTTTCTTTTGGATCACTTGCCACCAGCTATAAAAAACAAGCTACCATTCAGTCCTTATCTGCCAAGCTCTGTATATGTGAATTTTGCTTCCTGTTATTGCAGCAACAGTAGGGATGGAGAAATGCTCTTGATTTCCTTTTTCAGAAGAGTTTTCTTTTCTAAACAATTGGTATTAAACAGAACAAAACAACCAAGAAACAGCATGCTCATTTCACAAATTTCCAGTAATGTTAGGGCTCTGTACATTGTTTCAGCTCTTGCTGAGATGAAGCTTGATTACGTTAACATTAACCAGCCATTTAATTTGTTTAACTCTGAGACACTTTCACTACAGGCTTCCTGGATCTTGAGAGACTGACCCTGCTCGCAATAGCAAGAGTGGGCAATGAATGTCTGTAGGGTTTTTACCTGGATTCTAGGAAAATAGGTGTGTATGATCATAACATGCCTGTTCACATGTGTTTTCATACAGGTGTGTGCCTGTATTTGCCAGCAGAGATGTAGGTGTGTCCTTCTCTAGTAGCTCTTCAACCCACCAATAGATCTCAGCCAGCCTGACTGAAGGGCATAGGTTACAAGGTTAAGTAAGGCCCTGCAAACAAGACGGTCAAATATAAGAGATATCTCAGAAGAGGGCTGCCCGACGTAAAGGTTGCAGGCTGAACTCCACAGAGAATGCACAAGACAGCAAGGAAAGCTTCATTCAGGGCCCACTGTGGGTGGTCATAAACCCAGGAGCTCACAGCCAGATCCCAACAACCCCAGCAGGCTTCCTCGTGTGCCCACGCTCTGCTGCAGCTTGGTGGTGGAATTGGGATGGAGCTGAATAAACCAATGGTGTAATCAACAGTAACACAATTAGCATCACATATTTGCTCCACTTATCCTGATGGTCAGGTCCTGGATTACTCAGGAGACCACATAATAGTACAGTCCATACGTTTGATATATGTCCATATGACATGTTGGTCAAATAACATAGGTCTGGCTGAGGGAGTCATGCTAATTCAAGGGTTCTCAAAACTAATACTTGGGAAGAAGGTGCCAACCTTGTCTTAGATGAATCCCTCTGTGTAGTGCACCAGGTGTCCATTGGTGTCTGGGCGAACACAATGTACTCATTTATACACAAAAGCCCTAAGCAACTTGAGGGCTTTTCCTTGCCTCATGAGTTTAATTGGGACAGACAAGATAAGCAGAGCCAGTAAAGAAAACACCACCCTTTCTTGCACAGCAGGCAGTCTTTGGGCAGGCCCAGTCTTATGTGTCTCCCAAGACCTTGGGAGAGAGGAGTACAACTTCCTTATCTTTCCTACGGTGTCCTAATTTCAGCTCAGCTTCCTGGTGCTCATACTGTTAGAAGAGTGGAAGATGAAAAAGAGGAGATTAGATATAAACACGACCACCAACATCATGCACTAAATGCCAGATCCAACCTTCTTTTTCCATAAGGGAAGCTGGATCAGGTTGCATGAACCACTTCCTGCAACTACAGGTCAATGAGGGACAAGGGCTCTAGAGCACAGCTGCCCAGCAATAGTCAGTGAGGATGAGGAGGATGAATTATTGGAGAGCTAAGTGACATTTTGATGAAGTGGAGTAATAATTATCTATTCTACAATAGAACAGCTTGCACTTCTCATGGAGAGCTCATCGGAACTGTAACTTTAGTTGAAATCTTATCATAGTGTATGAGCAGCTGGTTTATGTTTTGCATTGTCCATTTCAAGGAATTATTCTCCTCTGTTTCTTAAAAATTAATATCTTGCATCATGTCTTACTTTGATGGTTTGTTTTACATTTCAGGAATGCAAAACAATTGCACAATAAATCACTGGAGGAATGTACATGAGGGTTATTTGTCATGGTTATAAATAAATGGACTTTAGCAATAGTTGATAAACAGAAGATTATGGACAATTCAGGCGGGCTCTCAAAAAGATCAGACCATGACTTTAGCCCTTTAGTAACAAGCTTAATTTTATTGCCCCATAACCCACTGGAAACACTGCAAGAAAAGTGGCCAACTGCCTCTACTAGCTGGCAGCTGATTGCCAGGAATATATAAAGCCTTTTTTGTTCTTCTACAGGGTGCCTGTGCCACTTAATTCTGCCAGGAGCAGAGACACTCAGCACCTGTGAAAGCTTGACCATCTGTGAAAATTGTGAAGAAGGTTCATCCCACAGATGCCCAGGTTTTAGGAACTTAGCTTTAACTATTAAGATTAAATGAGAATCAAATTTGGTCTTATGCCCACTAGAGACAAGCATGAAAGCAGTTCATTACATAAAATATTTTAAACTGCAAATCATAATGTCCTCCAGTTCTCAGACACATTAAGACCAACCATAGGGTAAAGCCCTTTTTCCTTCGGCACTACTAAAATTAAATGCCCTGCTGAATAGAAATAGGATAATGCATTTGTTTAAATGCTTCCTGAACCAAGGACCAAGCAAGAAAGCATAGCCAGCCTTCGATTTGCCAATACAAGTATTAGAGAGGCTCCAATTTTTATGGACTCTCAAAGAGTCACTGCAGTTCCCATATCTCCATAGGAACTGGCCACTTCTCTGGAAGTTTTAGTTTCTCTAAAAACCTAGGCAGATTTAGGTTCTGTGGTAACCATAATCCCATTTGCTGCTGCATAATCCCACTTACAGAAGTTTAGTTGAAACTTGCTTGGATCTGCACCTTTGAAAGTCTAGATTTGGTCCAGCTCAGCAAGGAAGGGAGAGAGCAAAAGGACAAGCTGAATTTTTAATGGGAAAGTTATTCCTTAAAAATACATCTCTGAGAACATGTGCATCTTCCTGAATTTACAGCCAAAACTCAAGAACACAGCAGATTAATCTGATTTCAAAACCAATTTTGAATATACACACATATATCTTTGAAATGTAATGATGGGAGGAGTAGTAACTCTAACAGATGTGCCAATCTTTCAGTAGTGTACTTCTAAAGCACAATTACCAGCATTTACGAAGTAGCCACCTTTATGATAATAGGATGCAATTAATTCTATCCATTGAAGTAAAGGGCAACAGAAAGCAAAGGGGGAGGGGGGAAGAAAAAGCATTCAGATATGCATGCTTTTGTGTCCATGGGTTTGCAGATACAGCTAGACCTAGCATTGCTCTTCAGACACCGATATCCTAATTGTTGTTATCTGCCAAAAAAACGCTTGTGTGCAGTACACAGCTCTTATTGTCTATTGTTATTATCTATCTAGGCATCTATCTTGGGAATAGCTGAAGTGTCCTTCACTTTTCTGTCTGAGGGTGTGGTGAGATGGTAGGGCTGGGCTGACACGGAGGCTCACAGACGCCGCAGGAGAGGGGACCCACCCCAGCCCCTCTCCCCTCCCTGCTCCCCTGCTGGCACTAGTGTGTGGCTGATGGGCCGATAAACCAATTCAAGCCAGTAATTCAGCAGGAAACAAACCAGGGGGTGGGGGGGTGGGGAGGGGCAGAACAACCCACAGCCAGTCTAGCAGGCTGAGTAAATCTGTGCCAACAGACACGCATGGGAGATGGGGAAAGGAAGGAGCAAAACAGCATTGCTGGGAGTGGGAGGAATGGGGAGACAGCCCCTGCACCAGCGGCAAGGCACGATGTTGGCCTGGCTCTGCTGTCTGACCTCACCCTCAGCTTCTAGGAACAGTAACTTCAAGTATATTAGGAATGACAGCTTCCTCCTTCAGCCTTTGGTAGTACAGTACGTACAGGTATCAGTGTATTGAAATACAAGGGGCATAGCGTGCCTGGGGAAAGCATCAGGCTAGGAGCAGGAGCAGATTAGGCATAAGGAAAGACATATCAGGTGATGAAATTTGCCAGAAGACAGGACTATTATAGCTGTACAAACAACCAAATCCAGACTCAGCATCAACTGCTTTTCTCATTCTTTCTTATCCATGTCCCAGCACCGACCAGCACCTCAGAGCAAACAGAGCTGATGTGACGTTTAACAGAATCAGAGACAGAAGGGTGAAAACCCTACAAAAAGAGTGTCAAAAGCGCTTAGGCTCTGGTAGACAGAAGTCAGTGCCAGAAAGAAGGGATATTTATGTTAGAAGATTAATTTCCTGAACATGAGGGACATTCAGAAAACACACACACTCCTGAACTCGAGCCACCGTCACTCCTAAAGCCCAGTCACAGTAGTAGCGAGACACTACACCATCTGCCACCCCTCACTGCTGAGGAGATCCACAAGCCAAAGCCTGCATCCTCAATTCCCAGGCACACACATCCCAGCCATGGTACATTGGGCACACACAGGTCTTCGGGGAGCTGGCCCAGCTCCCAGTCTGCTGAGCCCCTGACACCGGGGAATGCAGCGTGGGCAGGGGGAGCACCACACAGATCACCCCCCCGAGGCCAACTCCCTGGCCAAAACTGCCGAGGAGCGCTCCCGCATTTGTCCAAACAGGCAAATATGACAACTATCCGCCCAAAGGGGTTTCTGGTTCTATGACAACATACCAAACAAACTGCTCCCACCCTTCTCAGGAGAGATTTGCAAGGAAAGAGACAGCTCAGTGGGGAGGAGAGCACCTCAGTGCTGCTGAAACAAGAGAGGCAGGTGCAGATCATGCTACTGCAGAACACCTGGCAGTTACCAAAACAGCCGAAACTAGTCAATTGGTGTTGATACTTTAATACAGAGCATCTTCTCCTTTATGACTATTAAATCTTTAATCCTTTGCTAGCACATTTTTTTCCTCCCCTCATATAAACAGCGTTTGGTTCCCTGGAACGGAGCAAGGCTCTTTCACACAGTCAACCACAGCCCATAAGAGCCACGGAGGGGAGAATAAGCACTGAGGCATCCTATTTGCTTTGTTGGTCTCATTTTGACTTGATAGACCTCGATTTTTCATTACCAGGAGGCTCCAAAAGCCTCCATGGAAAGCAAGCAAAGAGCCTGGGAGGCAAGGGGAATTCTCAGGGTGGGGTACGGGTTACAGATGCTTTCACCCTCCAGCCATCATTAGAGACACATCATGGTGGGTAACCAGAGCCTTCCCCAGGGAAGTGTTGCTCAGTGCAACCCCAGCCTCTTCTTCACGCTACCCTTCAGCCAGATTGCACAGGATCACTGGGCTGCTCTGCATGGGGAGCTGGTAAACCCAAGGTCAGCTTGTCCCCACTTGGGCAAGTGTTAGACACTTTGCTGGTCTGCTTTGCACAAAGAAGGGTCTGAGTCCTGTCAACAAGTGCATCCCCACAAAGTTCAGTAGTCAACATGGACACACCTAACAGTCACAGACATACAGAGATTTGGTTTTGCACCCTGTGCATTTCCATGCTCTGCTCACACATTCATCATAAACCCCTGGAAAGTGATCACTCATCTTCAGGGCCTGACTTGGAGTCATGGGACAACAGGAAGTGATGAGAAAGCAGCCTTGTACTTGCAGCCCCACTGACGTGATTCTTCTGCTGAGGTTTGGTCATTGGTCCCAGTCACCTCACACACAGCTTCCTTAACCCACAGTGCCTTCCCAGATAGCATGGTAATATAGGGCACCTGGGACAATATGTGTGTTCTGCTACTGTTGTAGCATACGGATATCAGCCAGTTGTTCATACCTTAAGAATATCACTAAAAGCACAGCTCAAGCCCCACTCATCAGTGTGGCCCTGTCTCAGCAACCACAGAAAGACCCACTCCTGGATCCAGCCATGAGCCATATGATACCTGCACACAACCACCCATGTCCAACACAGCATCCCTCTACTTTCCCACAGTATCCTTGCCCATTTAGAACTGTTCAGGTCAGAAGAATAGAAATTACAAGGGTAAGGGAGACAGTTTGTCCAAGAGAGACACTGAGGGGTCTTCTATGGCAGACCTGTATTATCAGACAAGAGCAGAGCAATCATTTCTAGAGAAAATTAAAAGTCAGACCCTTTGGGTGCACACAAGGTGGCTGATCTGTATCATTCTGGAAACACAAGAGAGCTTCAAAATGGAACTAAATTATGTTGGTGTCCTACTGTTATGGGTTTCAAAAACACCACTAAACCCCTACATAACATTCTTACTCATGTATTCTGCCTTTAAACAGCTGGTCGGGCCCTTCACAATTCTCTGTTGCTGAAGGTGCCAGAAACCAACCAGCTCATCAGCGCAGGTTTCTAGCCTCCTACATTTGTGTTTATTCAGTAAACACAGCTATTTGGATCTGCCTCAGCCCTTGTGGTTTCTTCACAGAGACTTTGTTGCCTAAAGAGCAGAAGACTTGAAATGTGACTAATTATGATGTTTTACCCTGTTGGCATGTGCAGGACTTGAAATACTTTGCTGAACAGACTAGGATCTTCTTTCCCAGCCATGCAAAGAAGAAAGCATGATGGCAACCTGAGGCATCCTGTATGGCCTCTGCTCCAGGAAGAACAACAAGGCACAGCCCATTGGAGGGGCAATCTAACAAATATTGGTAAGCAGAGCTTACACAGCTTTAACCTAGGAGAGATACTTGGGTTTGTTTCTGACTGGAAAGCTCAACAGCAGGGTTCATCCACCCTTGTTTCTTGGCTACTACATCACTGTATAAAGACCGATCTTTCTCTGCTCTGTCACACTTAGCTTGGCATTGCTGTTTTCTGGTTGTGAAAGTCACCTCAACTGTCAGACTTACAAAGAAAATGCAGAATTCAGACTTAAAATGTATAGCCTGTAAGCTTACCAGCCAGTGAAATTTGTGAAAGCAAGCTTGAAAGAAATACAAGTTGGCTAGAACAGCCTGTTTAAAATCTAAATTCAAATGAGTACTCATAGAAAATATTTTATAGTATACGCCCAGATTTTATGACACAACAACAATAATAATAGTAATACCACCTAACTTTCATCAGTAGATCTCAAAAGCATTTTACAAAGAGATTAAGCATTCTTAGAGCAGCTACTTCGCAATAGGCACTTTTTCAGCTGCTGACAATATTTAAATTACTGAAACAGATTAAGTGATATTATTAACTAATCACCTGCCAAGCCTTTTACGTCAAGTTGCTACCTGGAGCAAAGTATTATGCTTAATTTTGGAACAACTGACACCTATGGTTTATAAGGGCTACTGTAAGCACAAACAGTAAACCTAACAGCACAAAGGTTAGTTTGCATGGCCTAATTTTGTTTTTGCCAGTTGTATACAGCATCTTTTCGGGCACACAGACTCTATTCTGCTGAAATTGGTTGAGGTCCAGGGAATGTATGCAACTTGGGTAAAAAACAAAGCCTTAGCTTTCCAGAGATGATGCAAAACATGCATATCAGAATGGATCAGTCTGGTAATCACAAGTATAAATCAACAAAAAGTGAACACCTCAGACCTGGCAGGGCAAGTAGGACTTCTGTGGATCTGCCTGACAGAGAGAAGGGGGAGACTTAGGCCTACTCATGAGATGAAATATTATTTCTCTTCCAAACTGCTGTTAAATTTTGTTATGGTGCAATATCAGGCTCTACTAGGTGGTAGATAGTGCATTAGATATGCACAGTGGGTGGTAGATTTGTATTAAGATATTGCATGAAGCAATAACATTTCCTAAACTTTCTCTTTCTTCTATCCAGCACACCATGCAAAAAGCATGAAAGCTACCCACAGGTTAGCAGTGGGTAGATTTGAAGGGCCCATATCACGCTCGGAGACATTTTGACTGTGTTACAAATAGCCCGTCTCACCAGCTGTAATGATCCTGTGAAGTTACACAATGCTTGTGGACTTATTTTTCCTCATAAACTTTGAGTCAGGTGTTTTTTCCAAAGTGCTAATTGCACTTCCAAACAAAGATTTGAATGTCTTGCCCTCACAGTGAGGCACAAAGCTTGAAAATGCAACCAAAGGGTGTTTTAAGAGCAGAGACACTAAAGAACAAAACTCAAACTGCATTAGAGGCAAAATACTATTTGCAGGGCCTAGCATTTTCAGTACACTATACCTATTTTTTCTTTTTTGCCTGTCTGTCACAGAATATACTTGCAGTCAAAACACTACGTGACATCAAGTTGATTTATTAGTTTATTCTTCATTTTGAAATGACTTTAGGTACCCAAAAGTGAGCATATAGGTTTCTCTTTGTGAGTGATAAAGGAAACAGACCTTGCAATATAGTATAATGCTCTCCCTATCTCCAGCTCTTAAGTCTTTTCCCCTGTGGTGTTCCAAAAAGGAGCAAAAGACCTGACTTTCCCCTTCATGTAGCTCATGTTTTCCCAAAGCTTGCAAAGCACAGTGGTACCATTTTCACAGGAGCCCATCGCAATGGAATCAGGTTATACTTTATTTTCTCTCATACCTCAGCCCTAGGTGGGGCCTTTGTGTAGGTGCCAGGGCAAGTCAAGCAATGATTGTCAGGTAACCTCAGACTGCAATTAAAATAAACACTGAAATAAAGCATATCTGAACAAGAAGTTGTAAAAGTTAGACAGATTGCAGTTACTAGCAAACTAGATTTTAACAAGGGAATCAAAATCTCACCGTGATAGGCAGGGAGATAGTCAGATTCTAGAAAACAACTTTGAGATTAACTGTGTGATAGAATACTGGGGGATTTATTTATATATATGTTTAAGCTATAGTTAAGTGAAACAGCTTTGCCTGGCAATATATTTTAGTCAAACACATAAGTGATAGGGATAAAAAGAAAAAATCCTAACATTAATTTAAATATGAGTGAACCAGAGGAAATGGCTAAAGAAAGTAGGAAAGAGTATAGATTTAAGCTATATGGTCCCTATATCTTAGGGTTCTCTCGCAGTCCCCACAACATACAGAACTCACAGCTTTGCTCAGGAAAAGCTTGCATTTTCAGCTTAGTAGGATCCAAGTAACTATCAGTTTTCTGTAAAACAGAGATGACTGCAGTCATCAGCTCCGACACGCAGATTCAGGCCTGCAGAGGTACAAGTGAAACTACAAATATAGCCATGCCACACGTAAGGCTTCCAGCAGGCACTTCTGTTATGGAGCACTAGGAGAACACCTACCTCTGCAGCTCCTATTCTTGGGTACATCCCCTCAAGCCTCAGTTTTCCATCCCTAGCACAATAGTAACACCACCTCCTCTATCACAGCCTAAGTCAACTAACACGCTCTGGTCAACAGAAACACACTACCAAACTTCCTGATCCTTCAGAGACCATAGCAGGCTTTCACGTACCTGAGAGTCACAGTGCACAACCCATCAGAGAGCTGAGGGACAAGAGTTGCTTCTAACAAGTTCCACCAAGGGCTGTCCAGCCCTAATTTTCCAGGCAGATCTGCTCTCCACAAACTTCCCTAGTTGGTCTCCCACCAGAGACTAAAACCAGGACTACCTAGCAGCAGCCACACTTATACGAAGACTTAATATAATGTAGCATGATGTGGATCACCTGAGCGGGGTGCTGCTCAAGACCCACACATAGGCTACATTTGCTACTCCGCAGTCATTATTTTGCAGCTGGAGTTAAACATGCACCTGGTAATCAACAGCCTACTTAATTGATTTTTACCTTGCTCTCTTCTAGAATAGTTTGACCAGATTGCTGGATTCTGCAGTGTATTTATGCTTTGAATTTTACTGTAATTATTTGCTTTGTAACTTCCTGGGATGCAGCTCATTTGAAAGTACTTGTGTACACTTCAAATGTTTGATATTTAACAATCAAAACATTTTGATCAGAAACCTGGAACAAATAGCATGTTTTGTGTTTCCCAGGACATCAGCCTAAGTCCTGTGCTCACAGGACCATCATATTACTGTATGATCGTAATATCTTTTAGCATTTAGATATTGCCTCCACCCCACCCCAGCAGATTTCCATGCCCTTTCCAGAAGGAGACAGTTCATTATATGCACTTTTAGAATAGGACTCCCTGTCTGATGCACAGAAGTAGAATGACTTGCCTTTGTGAGAGGCTGATAGCAGAGACAGAAGAAGAACTCTGCTTTCCTGTTGCCAATCCAGCATCCCAACTAGACATAGCACCAACTCCTACCTTAAAATTTTGTACATAATTATAAAATCTACTTTAGTCATTCCATTTTTCTAACAAAATCCAGATGGACCACTGATGGCTAGTGTGTACTACTGCTTTGTTGACCACTTCTGCCTGTGGACTCAAACCTCAGAAAGATTACACAGTCAGTCCAGATGCACTTAAACAACCAGCTTTGCTGGATTTATCCAGTTTGCTAAGGGGCAGGCATAGCTGGGAAGCAGTCTGTCCTTCAAACTTTGATTTATTTGTGTTGCCACATGGTATCTGAAAGAAGAAAAAGCTGAACACCCAGTGAAACTCTCCTCTTCAGCGTATATTGCGATGCCTTACATGCCTTACCTTCAGAGCTGCTTCTGCCGTGCCAGCTTCACAGCTGGAGCTCCCATATGCAAAACAAGCGGAGTGGAACTGTTGATGTTGATTGAAGCAGATACTTTGTCCTCAGATCTGGTCCTACATTAATTCCCTTTTGGGATCTCTTTAATGCTTGTATCAACGTTCCCATGTCATCTTTCTCCAAAGAATAGCTAAGGGTCACCTCCAAGAGCAGAAACTTCTCTGAAAATATGAGGAGGAAAAGAAGGAAACTCTCTGTAAAAGAAAAATCATCAGAGATTTCACTTTGATCTCACTCTATTGTTTTGGTTTTGCTTCTTTTCTCAAAGTTCAAGTATTTTCTCGCCTGTAGCAATGTTAACAAATGGAACATGCTAACACACCCTCCTGCTTGTTGCTGATTACTATATTAATATAGGCTTCAGATCAAAAAGCAGATGGAAAAACAGAGGTTTAGTTTACAAACTTTATTTAAGCAGACAAGGTCTTACATTACCTTGGCGATACCTTGTAAACTTTTATCACTGTTGTTAATTATTAAAACATAGAGACTAATTTTGCATCTGCTGCTGGAAGGACTTGATACGGCCAGCTCTGAAAAGCTTCGAGGACTGTGCCTGTGTATGGTTTTGAGCGCAGCTCCCCAAGATAGCTTGGTTTCTCTGTGCGGTAAAGATGACCAGCATGTAGCACGAAGCCAGGTTGGGTCTGCCTTTGCAAGCAAGTGCAACCCAGAGAGCAGCAATTTTCGCTGAGAATGTTTCTTGCCCCAGAAATGCTAATTTGCTGGCATAAGCTTTAAATTGGAGCTGTACAAAATCCAGAGAGAATTGCCACGAGGCAAATGACATGAGGGGGTGTAGGAGTAAATACCGCGGCTCGATGTATTCAAACGCAGCCCGTAGTATTTCCCCCTCTCCCTCCTCCTCCCTCCAGGAGGCAGCTGGAGAGTGTATGCTCCTCTATGACAAATCACATTCCAAAAAAGTTAATGACTACAAGCATTAAATGAATTACTAAAAATCACTGTAGGTGAGCAATAACTTCTTGAAACAAAATGGAGGCCGAGACCCTCTCCATGCCTTGAGTGAGATGGCTCGCTTGGCACTTGCCTCTTGCCAACCCTCTCCACCTTCGCAGCCCTGCTCCACAGGCCTCTGGTTCCACCAAGGGTTTCTGAGAAAGGAAACCTGCAGCGGCAAAAGCCACTAGAGGGCATTCAAAACACAGTTTTTCCAAATTGTTGGGTGCCCATAGCACCCAATAAAATCAATTAACTGGTGTTACGTGGACATGGTAAGTTGGATAACACCTACACTTCTCAATTCATGTTTGTTCAAGACCTAATGCAGGTAATATTTGTCCTGACGCTACCACAAACGCTGTTCCTATGTAATTACAGCCAGAATTACACCACAGGAGGCTCAAATCCTATAGTAACAGGTTACTTTGGAGTATAGAAATTCAGATTTGCATCTCTTGTTTGTTTTGTTTTTCACTCAGGGTTCCAGTAGACATCAAAGTAAATGGACTGCACCACTTTTCATATTACTCCTCCATATATGTGTGCAAACATGTACATCCAATTCTTACAACTCCATTACAGTCGCTCACAGGTCTCCTTGCTTGGTTGACAAGGTATTATTTAGCAGATACCTTTACTTCTGCTACCTTTACCCTATTATCAGTGCTACCTTCTTTCTGCAGTTTGCTTACTCAATTAAAGAGAAGTAGGTTTATTTAGTTTGCCTATTTTTTCAGATAAAGGTTTGCATAATATGTCTTTTTCTTGCTCATGAGCTGCAGCTGGATTGTTGAACCTAATTCTCCTAAAACACATGTTTTATATAAAATAGAACAGTATCTCACCCACTTAACAGATGTGAGGTTTAGTACACTGCTGTCTTTAGATGAAAAATGAGGCTAACTAACAAGAGGCTGGTAACACAGTTCTGTTGTTTAAGGACACAGTACGGTATTTATTGAGGGTCACATTAAACAAAGTCCCTTTATTTAGTAGGGTCAGTTGTGGCAATGCAGTCATCACCAGAAGAGCATTTAAAGTCTGAATCAGTGAGTGGAACGACTTTGTTTTTCTGACTTGAAGGTACTTTTAAAAAAAGAAAAAAATAGAGCGACAGCTTTGCATAAAGGTCTGGGCACCTCTTCCTGTAGAAGTCTATTCTTAGTCATTGTTTTCTTCCTTCAAGACCATTTTACCTGTCAGGATAAAAGTGCCCAGCTGTGAAATAAACCTCAGTCAAAGCCTGTGATAGGATCTTCTAGGCTGGTTTATTGGACAGTTAGGATGTGGGGGCCCAACCTCCATGAACTTTGCCTGCGGATAGACTCAGGTTTGAAAAGTTAGGGTGCTGCCACTGATCCGCCCACTACCACATTAATTTCTCAGGACTGGTGCACATGGGACAGGATGGGTCGTACAGACCATGCATACATGGTTCTAAGAAAAACCTTGTGCGCCGCTGCCACCAGTGCCAAAGCAAATCAAAATGCCCTGATATAAGTGTAGGCATTTTGCTCTCAGTTTTCATTAATGGAGCAGCTTGGAGGGTGGAGGAACAGACTCATGCTGAGAACCATGCGTTGCTGGCTCTCTCCCCACCTCAGAGTCCAGCAGAGGGATGAACCAGGGCAGAGTCTGGGGATCACCACCATGCCTTCTACAAGGGACCCTGGGATAGTGGAGCACCAGCGCCCTGAGCGGCAGCTTCAGGATGTGGCTGGTACTAGGTGCTTTACCCACAGACCTCTGCCAGCAAAGGCCCTCCCCTGTCATTTATTTCATTAACCTCTGTGCATGACCTCAGTGGCAGGCTTATATCTGTCACATAATTGAATTTGTCGGTCTCCCGTCTGAGGATAATCCCAGAGCCTGCTTGCTATCCCACTACAGCAAATCTACCCCTAATTTTTCCCTCCTTCCTTGTTATGAATTCGCCTGAGTAGCTGCAGACTTTCCTTTCAAAATTAGCTGCTCTAAGAGAGGGGAAGAGGATCTGAGGTCTATGTGTGGGAAGGTACAGCACTACTTTTACTTGGACAAAGTAGGGACCAGAAACTGTAGGACAATAGGATGCCATAACAGGGCCAAGGGGCAGTGTCTCGCTGTAACCAGGCTTCTTAAAGGATTCCCCAGCTAATCCGCACCGGAGCAGAAGAGAAACCCCTTGTTGTTATATGCAGCTCTTATGTTTTAAGCTTAGTTGTGGACCACAAGGATGGATTTTTCCTGATTTTCAGCTTTTTTCATTTTTAAAGGGAAAGCTAAGCAGAGAGGAGAGGTGGAAAGCAAGGAAATCCAGAGCTGTCAAATAGCCATGAGTCTGTCACCTAGAAAACGTGGGCTCCTCTTCTCTTGTAGCTGCTGTGTTTGGGCAGTCTGCAAGAGCTGATGGCTTCGCCTGAGGAGTCCACAAACCCTGTGTATAAACTTGCAGGCTCTGCCACCCAGACCTATGCAGCTTTCTGTGCAGCGTCCGATGAGCTCTGCTGCCTCTAGCAACTGAACTTCCTAAAATTAATATATATTACTCACACTCAGTGCCCATTTCAATCCCCATTGATTTAAGGGGTCCATTTTGCATGATGAGCTCATGGTTCTCCTATGAAACATACTTGTCAACATGGCAATTTTTAATATAAAAAAAACCCCAACAAACAAACCAGCAGCAAAGCCAAGCCAATATTAGAAAAGTGATTTTGTGAGGGCTTCTCCCATATTGCGTTTCATGCTGTATCATTGCTTCTCTATGTCAAGCTATATTCTCCAGAACCAAACCAGGAAGCTACAAAAGGCTGCAGGGCTGCAGCTGCTCCTTACTCTGGATTGCAAAGGACCAGATACAAGATGAAAGCAGACCTAAACCAAAGACTTCAGGTTAAAATGATCTCAGTACTTCTAGCATGTGTGTGGAAATTATAGAGGTTAAGTTCTATTTGGGACAGGTTTGGCAAGAATCCAAAATGTCTGAAGTACTGAGATACACCCCTCTGTGTGTTGCACATTTGGTAGAATAGAATATGAGGTGTATAAGAGAAATCTGGGTGTATTTCAGGTCTCATCTGCAATCTGAGTTTGGAATATATCATCCTTGCACCTTCAGGTGCTACATGTATTCCAAAAGATATGTTTACAAGCTCTTTTGTGATCTACAGAAGGCTCTACCTCCTCACTCTCTTCCCCTGCATATACTTCTGTCTCTTTCATTTCATTCATCTTTTCCAAAGATTTTGCTTAAAGACCAAACAATGAACCTTATCAACACATAAGGCTTATGACCCATCCTTCTGAATTCAGCAGGACATCCCATATGCTCTTGGTTAGAGGTGTGAGTAAGTGTCTGTAGCAGAAAGTCTATAGGAAGTACTTGGTTAGAGGAATACTTTGGACATGAGCATACTTGCTGTTTCCACATACATCTGACGTAGTAACCTTATATGACTCCTAGTAGTAAACCTTTTTATGGTACCCTGTGTGCAGTTGAGAAATGTGCAGTGCTTAACCCACCACAGGCAACACCTTCTTTTTACTCCTAGGTCAGGACTGTCAGTGGGATCTGCGCTGAGATCCCACAGCCCACGCTGCATTTGCTCAAAGAAATGCTGCAAATGGGTGGTGGCTGTGCCTTGTGCCTGTGCCTCCCGCTCACAGCAAGCGATTATTGCCGGAGTCTTTTAACCCTAAAGCAGTTAGGGCCTGCAGCAGATTTTTAAATCAAAACCCAAAGGGAAGAACACAACCATTTTTTGAGCAAATACAATCTGTGACCAAATTCATAGATCTTAAAGTCTTGGCATTATAATCACACTTTTATTGCAGTGGGATTTCAGCCACTCATTTCCACATTAGTTGCTTTGTTTGCCTGAGATGAATTATTTTTTTGGATAGGACTGCTCTTCTTTTTACAGGTGATGAATTTTCTAGACATTGAGTGTGACTGCTCAAATGGATTAGTGGAAGTTATTAGGGTTATCTGGCCAGCCCTCAGACATAAGTTTTTCAGTAACAGCAATGGTTTTTGTTTTCCCTTGTCCTTCAGGATTGTAATTGTGCTTGCATTACAGTTTTCCACTTATTTGGCATACTTCAACTTAATATTTGGGAGGGGAAACCAGGGGAAGAAATTCCATTGTCGTGCTTGCTCTTACTTGTCCCTCAGCATTTCAAATTGTGAACTGTAATGTCCAAGAGGCAACTCACTGAATTCTCCAGCATTATTCTGGCAAATAAAAATTCCTTTCCTGTTTCTTCAGTCTGAGCCTCACTGTCAGCATTAGCTGGGAGGAGTTAGGCCAAAAAGGAGAGGAAGGAAGAGAGGCTAAAGGGAACTGTCACTGTTAAGCAGGTGGGTACCCTGTGGCATAAGCAATAATTCCCAATTCGAAAGTCCTCCAGTGAACTTGCAGGTTACCTGCTTGCGATGGGATATTTCAAGAGGTATTGTCTTGAGGGAAGGTCTGGCACTGTGGAGTAACTTTGCCCAGTGTAGCAGATTCTCTCCAGGAGCAGGGATGCTCCTTCGGCTGCTCCTAATGCAAGGTGCAGGACAGACCTCTAGAGATTGGGATTTCAGCCCTCTCATGTTCTCCTTTCTTGACACAAGGCAGTTTAATTCTATGCTTTTTCCCATCCATCACAAGCTGCCCCTTGAGATATTAACCTCCCTCTGTGCCTCAGGTCCCCATTTGCAAATGCTGGTAACAGGTCCTGTCTCCTGTTCTTTATTTGTCTTGTCACCAGACTATGAACTCCGTGGAGGATGGACTGTGCCCACATTGAAGGGATCCACCGGTCTAAATCATAACCAACAGTAACATGGCACCTGGAAGAAGTGTGGTTAATCCAATAAGTGAAGCTCGAGCAATTAATTCTGAGAACAATTTTTTGGGGTCATTTCCACTGAGTGATGCAAATGGACACTGATGGAATCTGCATTCCTTTCAGGGCAGCCTGAACAGCTCATCCTAATATTTTTTTTCTTTCCCCAAGCATTTGAAAATGTAATTACAAGGGTCAAGGATTGCTCAGGGTGATATGGATGGAGCTTTTTTAAGTTTCTGACTTGATTCATCACAGCAAGATTATACTCTAGTGAAAAATTTGTTGTGTGCACCTAGTCATGTCAGGAACAGTAGGACTACACGGTAAAATGTCCACACCGGGCTTCCCATAGTATTCCCAGTAAAAATGAACTGGGTTTATTTTTGGTTGTTAAGACTAATTTAAAGATAATTGCATTGTTCCCATGTCAGTTGTTTAACTTTTACTTTTAAGAGGAAACTGTCAGTATAGGGATTAGAATGAAGTAATGTCCTCTAATTGTTCACCATAATTAAGATAAGTGAACTTTAGACAAAGCATATCTTACCACTGACACCTCTACCCTACCCTGTTTCTTTTAGCCTGCTGTCCTAATATTTTTCCCCTCTCACCTGGAATGGCAAACCAAATATGTTGTCAAGAACAGCAAAAAAATGCAAAAATTTGGTTTTGATAAGATTTATCAAAAAGAGCCTGATAACTGGGGCAAATTAATTTCAAATATGTTCAAAACAAAGAATCACTGCTTTTGTACTGGCCATTTTGCTTCAGTTTTTCTTTTATGTACCATTTAAGCCTTCAGATAGTGTTATTGAATCTTGGATTACTCTGCTTATTCCAATAACAGCTTCAGCAGCATGCCTGAGATAAAATGTATGTAATCTCAGGGACAAAAATCCTGTGGTCACCGATGAGTCAAAACTGTCACTGAAGATAATGTTCTTGCTGGGAGAGTCTAAGAATACAAGCAGGATTTGCAGGAGGAGGTAATATTTTTATCAGACTAGCTGATATAGCTGAAAAAGCAAATAAGCGTCTGGGTACAGAAGTCCTTCTTCAAGTCAAAAATAGAAGAAGCTGAAAAGCTAGATACAAATTGGGAACAATTGCTCTAATTTTAACCTGATTATGCTGTCCACTTAGACTATGAGAGAGAAAAGCTATTCCCAGCTGGTAGCTGCAGAGCAGAGAGATGACGGTGCATGAGTTGGTCTCAGAAGATATCGATACTGAAGATGCTAACTTTGAAACTGGGCCTGCTTTGAGCACGGAGCAGGTGACCTTCAGAGGTCCCTTCCAACCTCAGTTATTCTTGGAGATCTGTGATTTCGTGCTACCTCTTCCCATAAATCTTGCTTTTTTTTAATGATAAAGCTCTGTTGCCAAAATAAGAACAGCACCCAGAGGCCAGGGCACTGGCCTCCCCTTGTAGCGCAGGCCCAGGGTGGACATGGGCCATTTTGCAAGTTTTCATTCAGGTGTGGACTTTTACAGATGAATTGCTGTTGCGGGAAGGACGGGACCCAAAATGGAAGAGGGAAAACCCAAAATACAGTGGCAGGACATGCGTGTGCGCAGTGCAAAGAGGAGCAGGGGTCAGGGAGCTGCAGCAAGGGGGCTGCGGGAGGGTGTTTTACACATACTCACAAGAATGGTCATGCACACATCCACTGAGACATTTGACATTGAGGTCAATCATGTCTTTCAGCTATTTGGAGAACGGCATTGCTGCAGGTTTCAAAAGGATGATCTGCAAGTGCAGCCAAAGCCGGCTCATTAGAGCACCTGCCAGTCTTTATCAGTTGTCAAATAAAGCAGATGGATTTGGTCAGCAAACCTGCAGATAAAACATTAAAGGTTTTGTTGTGGTTTTTTTTTTTTTTCTTACTTTGGGCCCCACTTCAAAGCTAGTTTCCGCTTTAAAGTTCTGACTCAGTCTGATAAATAAAAGAAGTTTAATTTTCCAGTTAGCAATGTTTATTAACAAAAAGCCAACACAGCTGACCGTTACAATTTTTAGCATAGGCAGGCTCAACCTCTATTTTTTTTCACAAAAGGAAGAAAACGGTTTACCAGAAGTTACATCAAAATGATTCTATAAATAAACCAGCAAACATTGATGATAATTGTGCAGTAACAGGTATTTATTACCTCTTATCCTAGGAGCTTAAAACAATTATGCCTCACAGAATCTAAAACAATTAAAGGACATAATTCTCATATGACCGTAAAATAAGGCTGCTCTGCTTAGCTTGAAGTTCACAAGAACGGACCCAGGAGCTAATGCAGGAGAGGTGCGTCTCGCCTGTTAGGGCAATCGCCCAATGATTGTCCCCTGTACTATAGAGAAGCCTTAAAGACTTCTAGATTATATATAAGGCACTGCTGTACCTTTTCTGGAGCTGGCACTTGCCACCGCAGTGGCTGGAAGCCCAGTCCTCTGCAGCCGGGTTGATGCTTTTCTCGCCTCCCCTTCAGCCTCTTTGGAAATGAGGAGCAATGCCGAGTCTGGTCCACCAAGCCTAGGCTTGCATGGATAAAAAAAACCCTTATCACTCAGGTGTTTGTGCAACACAAACATTAGAAAGAAGCATAGATACCATCAGAGGGAATTCATTAAGAAAATGCAAATTCAGCCTCTCGGCAAGCTACTTATATTTTCCATTCAGCTCTAATTATGATTTGCAATCATAACAAAAAGCACCTCTACATATTCATCACTTTCCAGCAGCTACTTCCTAATCGATGTCGCCACTGATGGGATTGGATGTTGCTTCAGACGTATTTCTGATGCTGAGATTAAGAAGTGAGCATCTTTCTGGGATTATCATCAAGGGCATAAATCTCAGAGTAATGTGATGAATGGAGAGGTGTGAGCGAGGCACTTGAGGAATAGACCTTATCTCATGCTGATGGTTTCAGGGAGATATCTTTTGGAGAAGTAAAGAAATTACAAGCACTTGTCAAAGAAGATAGTAGTAAGAGATTTGACATAATTCAGCAAATGCTTTCTGGTGACGAGTAAGAAAACACTGTTTCCTTCCTGGCAAAGCCCTCATTTATCACCTGGAACAAAACTAATTAAGTGACTCAAATGAGAACTATGAAGTGATGCTTTTAACTATCTCTTCTGTGTAATAATTCTTTGTCACGCAGACATGCAAATGATTTGCTGTTCCCAAAAGATTGTGTTTGTGATTACAGAAAACAGGCCTTTTTTTCCTGATTTCACCTTCAGCAGCACAAGCCTACGTCCACTGCAAAGTCATCAAACGTGTTGGAAAAACAGAGGATTTAATATGTAATTGAGAGTAATTCCAGCCTCAAGTTATACCAGTTTACCACTGTAATTCCAGCCTCAAATTATACCAGTTTACCACTGTGTGCTTTTCTTGATGCCTAGGGAGCGATATGCCTTAAATCGCACAGAGATTCTCGTTCGGTGAGGAGTACCTGCAGCTGATACAATGGCAGACTGGCGTCATTTTAATACTCTGAGCAAATCCACATAGGTCAAAACAAACCATGGAGCCTGCCATCTCTGCATCTGGCATTTCAGCTGACATATACCTGGCTGGGAGGGGAAGGAATGGTGGGAGGGAGAGGAGAAAGGGAGGAGCAGCACCGGCTTTCAGGTGGAATTGTAATAACTCCTTTATGGCAGGGCATTAGCATAGAGCCAGCGCCAGTGAAATTAGCCCCCCATTGTACTGGATAAACAGCGCCTGGGTTGAGACAACAAAGCCGTTGATCTTATCTGTCAACACCCGGATCATCATCTGGGCTTTGACTTATCATTTGCTCTGTCAACAGTTCCCCCATAGAGAAAAGAAATGGCAACAGCAATAGTAACAGCAGCCTGCAGCACACAAGAAGCTTTTTGCTTTAGCAACCTGCCAGGCCATAGAAACGTGCCATTTAAAATAGGAAGGCACTTTCTTACTGAAGAAGAAGAAGAGAGCCTTTGGGCAACTTTCAGCAATGGGATTACAGTGAATTCCACCTCAGGTAACAGTTTGGCGATAAAAGCATCGCGGGGTTTAATATTTGTAATCGAACTTTCTCAAGATCCACCAGAAACCCCAGAATTTTAGTCAAACATTTGGTTTAGTTTTTGCTTGATTTTCCTTTGTGCATTTGTGCCTGTATCTAAATTAATGGAGCAATATGACAAAACAAACAAACACCAAAACCAAAGCACAATGCTTCCATTGATGGAATACTTTGTCTGGAAGTTCAATCAGCAAAACAAGGGGACGCAACAGTGTGTT
The DNA here is from genome assembly GCA_013396915.1 of Stercorarius parasiticus. NCBI lineage: Eukaryota > Metazoa > Chordata > Aves > Charadriiformes > Stercorariidae > Stercorarius > Stercorarius parasiticus. The sequence goes on from VWZL01001615.1 coordinate 935,805, forward strand.
TCCCGTCCTTGCAGCTCATTTTTCAACTTCGGTTTCCCCTTTCTTGCCCTTCAGGCTGCCATGAGAAGGTGGCCTTTCCTTATGTGGACACAGAGCAGTGAGGAATGGGAAGTACCCCTGGCCAGGCATTAGCTCCTCAGCCAGCATAACCTGCCACTGCAACATACTAACTTGGAGAGGTTCACAAAGGAAAGATTTATCAGGGTGCCCAGGCTGCTGATAAAAGGTGACCCACTTTCTTACCCAGCTATATTTGTATTCCATTTTTTGCTGAGCCATTAGGGTGCACAGAAAGAGCCAAAGCATCCCCGGGTGCGTGGCAAATGTAGACGGCATCAGAGCTGGGCAGGGGAAGGGCACAGAGTGGCAGGTTTGATGAGCCCCCATGGACTCACTGGGCACAAGCATGGTTCCTAGGGGAAAGAGGGGTGAGATATGTAGCTGATAACAGCAATTTGCAGAACAGTCTTACGACAGGCACATGCAGAGACAGTAGGAGGTGTAGGGAAGCTGTGCCTTGGAGAAGGAATATCCACTGCGAGCTGACTGCCTAGCCGTGATCTGCTCTCATATTGTCAGGGTTCAAACTGTTATTAAAAGGATCAGCCTGTCCCTTTCTGAGACGATTTGTGCATCTGTGAGGCCTGTAACATCCTTGCGTCTTCAACAAGGAAAAGAAAAAACTGCTTAAATTAAATGGCTTTGGTACAAAGAGGATCTGGCAGTGGCCAGCTTTATATTATTAACATTTCCCAGGAGTGATGTTCCACAGTGGCAGGCTGATGTAATTACCAGAAGTGAAGTTGTAAGTCCTATTGAAAAGACCAAGAGATTTGCTAGCGACTTCAAAGAGGTAAAGATTTGTGTGGATTTGCACGGGGATAGAAAATGCAATGGGTTAGAAAATCAGGTCCTCCAGTGTCTTTAATCTTTTGTGGACTTTATCCAGACGTTTTGGTCTACAGGGGATTTAAATTAAGTTGCAAAAGAGACTTCCTAAACTTTCTATCTGAATGTTATATTATGTGGGTTTTATACTATTGGCTTAAAAAATTGACCTTTTCTAAGCTTTTTGGATTAATGGCTTGTGGACAACTAATGCTGGCTTAGAGTTGGCAAGGAATTTACTTTCATGATGTGGAGATAGACGATGATCTAATAGTGATTTGCCTTCATCCAGGAAATTCACATATATATTAAAAGATGAAAGAAAGACCTTGGGATGAACCAGTAAGTTATCAAAAATGACAGGTCAGGATAAAGTACACTGGAAAAGACATTTGAGAGAATTTGTAGTACAAAATATGTTACAGATAGTCATGATGAAAGTATATGATCAGATGTTTTTGGTCCTATTTTTGTATTAAAGTAAAAGTAATAGTTCTAAAGTATTTGTGCAGATTTGCTCTGAATTATTTACAACTGATCATGCCCCAGGTTTTGTGTTTTTTTTTTTTAAATGGAGGTCACTCTAAAATGTGAAAGAGCAGTCAACTAAGGTAAAAAAAATCATACTTGTCATTTAACATAACCTGGTGTCCATGTGGGTATAGATCAAAATCTCAGACCATGCACTGTGACAAGACATCCTAGAGGATTCAGTGGTCTAAGGATCCTCCCTGTTGTTTTACAGCTAAGGTGGGAATGCACTTCTGTAAAGTAGTACAAGACACATTTTCAAAAATGTTCAGCATTATGAAAGATATTGAAATTGTCTCAACCAAAAAAAAAGATCCTTTTCACTGCAAAGATCAATTCAAAGACAAAAAGCGTCTTTAAAAGATTTCCAGCTCCCATTCAGGCCTTGCCACTGGTCAGCTTTTCCCTGTGGCCTCTAGGTTCCAGCATACTTTGAAAATCCACCATTATAAGAATGTTATGCAGGTCCAGGTCAAACATGGAACAAATTAAGGCATGTTTCAGTAGGCACATGGCAAACAGTCTTCCATTAAAGAAATGTCGTATGATGGTTTACACTGTGCCTTGGTTGCCCTCTGTGTTTGGTTGGAATAAAGATACTTATTCCACAGAAGCATTGCATGGTTAAAACCAGCTTGATTTTTAAGAACTCTGGAGAGGGGCCAACATGGTGGGCTGGGGATGACTGACTACTTACCCTCAAAGGTAGTGGAGTAGTCATGGGTCCCAGTATCTTCAAAAGGGCAGGTAGAGAGGACTCAGAGCTGAACGAGGCACGGGTTTAACGCCAGCTGTGGGAGGTGATGTCCATCTCCTGCCTTCTGTCTTTGAGCCCGTCACTGTGGTCTGGGAGTGCTGTAGCCAAGGCTGAAGTTAACAAGCAGGGCTTGTTAACTAATCTAATCTAGATGAACTAATCTAGATGAACTAGGCTAATCTAGATGAACTGTGAATGCAGGACAAATGGGAATACTTGTTCTCTCTCTTCCCATCCAAAAAAGAAAAGTACTACTTGTGACTTTCTCCCAGCTCAGGCATTTTGTAGATAAAACTGTAAAATTTCTATTCTTTTTGAGTATCCTTACAAAGATATGTATCAACTCTATGACTGCATCTCTCTTCCTCATAGATAGTATATCAGTCAAAGGTGTTGACGCATCAGAGGACTGTGGTTAGGCATAGAGTACATACCATTCCCTAGGTTAACTTACTCATCGGCCCTGGCTGGCTGAGAAAGAGCAGGAGCAGAGAAGTACGGCAGATGCCACAGGAGTCCTCAAAAGACCGTCTCCATTCTTTGCTTGTTCCAACACAAAATTGCCCCTGCAGAAGAAGGGTGCCTTGTAGGAATGCTGTTTTAGCCAACAGGGGAGAGGTTCCTTATATGGTGGAATCGGTCTCATGGAGAAAGTGCAGCCAAAGTACAGAGCACATGTGGAGAGGTACTGAACCACATCCCATGAAGAGTCTCTGGGCAGTGCTTTGCTGCAAGTGCCACTAGTTGCTAGATGCTGTTCTGAAAGAAACAACAGTGTTTTGCTAACACCAGCATGTGGAGACATTAGCAGCTTTAATATTTAACATAGAGGAGTTGAATCTGCAGTTGATTCACAGAAACATCGTTTCATGGTACTTGGCTTCTCCCTTGCCTTGGTCAATTTTATCGTACTTGCTGCTATGCAAATTATGTCAGCTGTTAATGAGGACACAATGGTTCCACTCAAGGTAAATGAATGGGGAATTTTGGTTCTGCCATATTTTCCCTCTGTTTTGCTTCCTCCCTCCCGAGTGTGGATTACTCTCCTTCTCTTAGTTCAGGATGGAGCAAGGATAGTCATATTTCACCAAGGTGAGCCCCATGCTCTGCAGCAGCTGTAGCAATGCATGCCTTTGAGGAAAGTTAGAACAGCCTCTGAAAGTTACCACAGCTGACAACACCAAGCTGTGTGGGACTGTCGACATGCTGGAGCGAACGGATGCCATCCAGAGGGACCTGGACAAGCTTGAGAGGTGGGCCTGTGCGAACCTCATGAAGTTCAACAGGGCCAAGTGCAAGGTCCTCCATCTGGGTCATGGCAATCCCAGGCACAAATACAGGTTGGGCAGAGAATGGCTTGAGAGCAGCCCTGAGGAGAAGGACTTAGGGGTGCTGGTGGATGAGAAGCTCAACATGAGCAGGCAATGTGCACTTGCAGCCCAGAAAGCCAACCGTGTCCTGGGCTGTGTTAAAAGAAGTGTGGCCAGCAGGTTGAGGGAGGTGATTCTGCCCCTCTGCTCTGCTCTGGTGAGACCCTATGTGGAGTACTGCATCCAGCTCTGAAGTCCTCACCACAAGAAGGACATGGACCTGTTGGAATGGGTCCAACGGAGGGCCACGAAGATGATCAGAGGGCTGGAACACCTCTCCTGTGAGAACAGGCTGAGAGAGAGTTGGGGTTGTTCAGCCTGGAGAAGAGAAGGCTCCAGGGAGACCTTATAGAGGCCTTCCAGTACCTAAAGGGGGCCTACAGGAAGGATGGGGAGGGACTCTTTATCAGGGAGTGGAGTGATAGGACATGGGGCAACGGTTTCAAACTGAAAGAGGGAGATTTAGATTGGATATCAGGAATAAATTCTTTATTGTGAGGGCAGTGAGGCACTGGCCCAGGTTGCCCAGAAAAGTTGTGGATGCCCCATCCCTGGTGGTGTTCAAGGCCAGGCTGGATGAGGCTTTGAGCAGCCTGGTCTAGTGGGAGATGTCCCTGCTTATGGCAGGGTTGTTGGAACTAGATGATCTTTAAGGTCCCTTCCAACCCAAACCATTCTGTGATTCTGTGATTCTGTAACTGTTTTTCTAACATTTATACTCTGTATAGGTATACTGTACCCATGATTCTTCTCTGTCATAAGCAACAGCATATAGATGACACAGTGGTCCATTTTGCCCATATACCCTGTCTCCTCCATTGAAATATCCAGACCTAAGTCTGGAGCTAAGTATCCATAAAAAGTGACGTGTCTCCCACCGGGCTATTTCCTAGCGCGTGCACTAGAAATGGCTTGTGATGGAGAAGAGGTCAACTTTCCCAGAGCCAAATGACTGCAGAAGACACCAGGCTGAGGTGTTTCAGTCTTGTTCATTCAATCACTGTCTGAAGTGAGAAATTTAGTCAGGAGAGTCCACAGCCACAGGACTCAAATGTCTTTCTGAGGACTGCACTTGCGATTAACTTGTATTCACCACATGCCACACAGCTTTGCATAATGGTTGTGCATACTGGACAGACTCAGTGGCCAACAACCTCACCAGTAACAAGCAGTAGACTACCACACAGTGATTGTGCCCTAGGGTTAGAAGGCAAATTCTCTGACTGGAAAAAAACCCACAGGTATTATGGGAGAAAATATACTGGTTTGCTGTTTTTTTGTTCCAACAAAGAGATGCATTAAGGCTTACTTCAAATTAAAATCTAGACTTTGATTCTGCATTAAGAAATAAAGATGTTCTCAAATGGATATACGCATGGATTACAAAGAAAACCTGTCTTAAAAGGCAAGTGAGTGAAATTGCCGAAGTAAATCTATAAAATAATTTGGAATACTAACAAACTTCAGATTTAATTGCAGCTACAATGAAATCAGCCACCTGCCAGCTTGTAAGCTGTCATTGTGTAAATTTGATATACAGTGGGTGTGAGCTAGCAGAGCTGCCTTGACTTCAGCCTCCTGAAAACACTGGGCTCAGTGAAGCAACCCCAGTAGGAGATGAAGATCCAGCACTGCAGCCAAACTCCTCCGAGACGTCAGCAGATTTTTTGCCTGTGTTCATTTTGGTCTCATTTAAACAAAAANAAAATATATGAGGCAAAATTAGAGATCTGATTTCTCTTGACTCAGTGCTGTTTTTTCCCGAGTGTAAAGACATGACTTGCAGTGGTAGGTACACCCAAAGTCAGGGAAAGTACAGTTCACAATGTGGAAAGACTGTGTAGAGAAGGCCATTGCAGATGCCAGTGTCTTGCTGCAAGGTTGTCCAGGGATGAGCACATAGCAACGCTTAGTTTCCAGAATAGCCCTTTTGGTAGCCGGGAAGTAACAAGGTAAAACCATCCTGGGCTACCAGTGAGGAGTAGCTGTGGTGGGGACACCTTCATAGGGCACCTTTGGGTTTTCCCCTTCATGGCCTCATAGTCACTGTGTATTGGTCACCACTGCAGAAAGTTTAGCCATGACTAACAAATGCAAGATCCCATGGTAAGTCCCTTGCCCCATGCTCCAAGTGCTGAGGTGCATGTTGGCGTTGCATTCAGGACGTGAGGGGGACAGACAGAGGATGTATAACACTGCCATGCAGCTAACTCATGCATCTGTGTGATTTTTTTGCTTTTGCTGGACCTGATTTATAAGCCACCTCCTAGAGTGTGAGGAAAACCATAAAGACCTGGTGAATAGCAGAGGTTTCAAAGAGGGATGTCCACCTGTGGGAACATCCACCTGTGAATGCACTGAACCACTAGTGGACACTGAATACTGCCCCGCTTTGATTCTCCAGCACTGGAAACAGAGACCTAGCACGTAGCTCAGATTAAGTCCGGATTAGCTCCCTGGGACTATGCAATGCCAGCAGAAGTGAATTTGCAAGGGCTGAATTGCTCACTCACCTGTTGCCCAGGCAGTCTGAGCCCTTCCTGACGTGCTGGCTCCCCACTACTCTCAGATCATAAAAGCTGTCAGTAGGGTGTTGAAGAAGTGCTGAAAATAAGTACTGGGAAAACATGTGAAACTGTTGAGGTCCTAGGTATAATACTGATATGGCAGCGTGTATCACAGGTCCTAGTAGCATTAAATCTTGTAGAGTGTCTTGTTCCTGATGTCTGGATTAAGGCAATCACTTGATTTGGGGCCAAGAAGGACCCTGCAGGGAGAGGAATATTGTTTTCTTCTGTAGTGTCTGAGATACAACCTGTTTCCTAGGGCTATTTTAGACTTTTAAGTAACAATTTTCCTACTGCATCATTGTTTCTGGACATGGGCTTCCCACGGGTGTCTTCTTCTGCCTTTACATACTGCATGATTTGTACTGGCTCTCGGTCTTTACCATAGGTCTTAATTTGTCAGAGGGTATTAGGAAACTATTTTGAAGCCTCTAACACTAAGTGGCATGTAGAGGCGATGCTTTAGGGCCCTGTTGAGATTAAACATTTACTGCTTGGCTTGTTTGTGATGACAAGGACCTGGCTGGTCTTCTCTTCCTATGCAAACTGGCAAAGCTCTGCATTTCAGCAGCCAGGAAACCAGCCCTGTCGGCACCATTCCTCATTTGTAGTGAGGAGCAGCTTAGCCTGAGAGCACACAGTCTCAAAGCAGCGCTCTCTATCCTGCAGCACAAAACTCTTTGATGAGCTCTGCTACAGAAGATCCTGGTAATACCAGTGAGAGGACTCCTGAGTGCATGCTTTGTTTTCAGAGGCCCTGGAAATGGTGTCTATTGAAGATGGGCATTCCCTCCCTCTCACTGGGGACATGAGCCTCACAAATAAAAAGACGTGCATCTAGGCACTCAGAATGATATCTGGCAACATAAGAACACAGAAATTAGCTGTCACCCCTCTTTTCCTAGTCTTGGTGCACGAGGCACTGGCAGTTAACAAAGTGAGGACAGACATCACCTAAGTTTGTGTGCCAGGATCTCCTCAGTCTGCTGTGGATATTTTCTGCTGTGCTAGGCTTTCATTACACTCCCTGCCTTCTCTTTCCTAAATTGTTAGTGCACAACAATTAATGGCGACATCTTGGTAGCTGACAATATTTGTACCAACTATGATTAGCTAGGTATCTATCTTGCATTTGACAAGCTATCTACCCATGTGGTTGGGGGTAGTGATGTGTAAGGACAAGGAATAATACTTTTTCAGAGCAGCACACTCACCTCAGCAAGCTTCCTTTGCTTTCCTTTCCAGAATCTCCCATGTGAGCTCTACCCTATTGTCTACCATTCCCAGGAAGTAAAAGCCATCCCATCACAACCAGGTTCCAACGCACAATGACACAACAGCTTGGAGTAGGGATTCATGCAAGGAATGATACTGGACAAATGGCTGGGCTGTGTTCACCTCTGTCTTACAGCATGTCTGCTATACAATGGGTTTTGATTGCTCTTTCAGATGTGAGCCAGTGTAGTACACACAGTTGCGTGTGTGCACACTAACTGACTTTGAGCATCCATCATGCACTCTATGAATTGCAAAAAAACATTGGGAACTACATTGCAGATCTCTGGGTAGAACCAGGAAAAATGGCCTATGATGTTTACATCACCATTAGAGACTTCTTGATGAGCTTGTATCTGACATGCTATCACATACTACTTCAACTTAGCATGCAGAAGTTTTAGGACAAACAAAAGAAAGTACTTTTTTTTCTCACATAAGCATAACCAAGCTCTAGAGCTCCTTGACACTCCAGAATTTGTGACAGCCGAAAGTATAAAGTAGTTCACAAAAACAAAGTCATGGAAAATGCATCCTCCTATTTAACCGTAAACTGAATTGATTGAAGGTAGAAGCATCCCACCATAGGGAGCAGATAGCTCTTTGGCTGGTTCTACACTCTTTCCCTGAATATTTGCTGCTGACCACACAAGCAGATTCACTAACTGCATGAGACAAATTTATGTTCTTATTTTACAGCTGTCTTCCAGGTAAAATACAACCCAGAATGGATTCTGACCGCGTCTTGCTATTGCTGATATCTCATTACTTGCCTTGAGGATACTCTGTGTGTGAAGCCAACAGAACTGCTGTGGTATGCATGGATGCCCTCTGGCTGTGTTGGGATTTAAACCAAATATCAACGCAAGCAATCAGGTTTTATCCATATATACCAAGTTTCCCACAGTAAGTTCAACTGCAAAAAGTTCTTCACACTACTTTGTTAAGCAGAACTTACTGCAGCAGATTAGCTACCATGTCCTCTTCAGAATGAGCCACCAATTGCAATGATAGGCAGTCAGCCCTGTAGAGACACATAGTCTGTGCTATTTTGGAAGCAGCACAGAAAAAGTCAGAAAACCAGACAGTTATTATGATGGCCATATGCCAAAAGGCTCATGCTCAAATTCAGGCTGTCCCAACTAACAAGGTTTTCCCCTCATCCCTCTGAGGGTGCCTGTTGTACCTTTCTGGATTCAGCTCTCCAAGTGGAACTTGATCTGGGTGAGAGCGGGGAGGTGGAGGTGAGCAGGATGCTTTCTGCTCCTCCTCAAGGCTGTTGCATCATGGCCTTTGAGTCAACACATTTCAGACCTCCCACAGAGAAAAAGCTGGCTCTTTACCTGTGCAAGCCCCAGCATAATAACTTTGGGTAGCTTTCCTCGAGGCATTTTACTGAGGTCATACACGACAGTCACAAATATTTCCCAGATTACCAAATCTTGTGGAAGGCAAATCTTGTGTGTTGGACAATGATTTATTTATTTTTTTTAAAAAATTTCTGTAAGGCAGAAGTTAGCTAAAAGACGGTCATACAAAGCGATGTCTGAGTCAGCTGACCATGACTTCCTGCATTAAAACCAGAGAGACAGAAGAAGAATCCCATCTCTGTTTCTCCCTTTTGGTATCATGAGGCTCGTTTTACACCAGCTAAGAAAGCAGTTTTCTGGCGACCTTCCTGAAACGGCGGAATCCCAGAAGGAAGTGGAAGAAATTTCTGTGTTATGAGTCTTACATACCATAGGGGAGAAAGGAGGTGCTGGAGGAAGGGTCAAACTATCTGGAAACATAGCAGCAGAGGGCTTTGCCAACTGGTATAATTTAGGACAGGATAAAGGATACTCTGGAGATGAAACAAAGAACTAGAAAGCTTTGACTAGGTCCCCTGATTGTACGTAAAAGCTATCCACAGGGAAATTGTCCCAACATTTCTTGGGAGGGCCTCTTAGCTGGTGAAAAGTCTCAATTTCTGGCAAAGTAGCAAAAAACCCCAAAGGATGTGCTGCTTTCTTGCAGAAGACCACAGACAGCAGTTGTTTTAACGATGCAGATGAGACTAACAAGGTACCTGAGCTCTGTATTGACAGCTAACAGGTTTCTCAGGAACAGCACAACAGAGCAGAATGACAACAAAGCACCGAAGGTGTGCAAGGCTCTCCTATTTCTCATTCGCACAAGGTAACACTCCCGCTAACATTTGTTGAAACTTGTATCCTTGATCAGGAATGATATTTTGTCACTTCTGCAAAGGAACAGAACTCCTCTCACGAAGAATTTGAAGTTTCAGCAGAGCCAAAATTGCTCAGTGCTGTTAGTAGGGCCCAGACTGAGCTTTCATGCTGAAATAGCAACAATTCAGGGAAAAAAAAGTAACAAGTTAAGAAAGCAGCCAGGAGGCTCAGAAGGGTGTAAATTATGCAAATCTGTGTTTCCCAGTTAGCGCCTTGTTTCAATTCTTTTCTATTTCTTCTCTACCTCTTTTTTCATGTACTTTTTTTTTTTTTTTCTGCTAGGAGAAACACAGTTTGGATACAGGAAGATATTACACATTCTTACCGTGTTTGTGGTGCAGGGCACAACTGACCTCTGACAGTGTGGGCCAGGGATGTGCTCAGCTGTTGCTCAAGTTATGCCAGGTTTTCCACAGAGCAGAAACAACTGGATAACTAAGCACAGGGCCCTTTCTTTTGTTACTACATGTCTTGTTGCAGGAAAGCATCCACTGATTTTGCCATGACTTCTGCCAAAGACTGAATCCACACAGACTGCAGAAAAGGGCCTTCAAGAGGGGGAGCAACTACATTCTTTCCTCATGAACACCTGTGGCTGTGATATTGTTTGGTTGCAGAAGCTAAACGAGTCTGAAGTCAGTTTATTTCAGTGTCCACACGTGAATCGCCACTGTTCCTGTGTGCAAGCCAGTGAGATGGTTGAATCCTTGGCAAAAAGCAGACCCCAAGTTCATGTGACAGCTGGAAAAGGGCCTGAATCCCGATCCAGGTGTAGTCTAAAGAACAGCTGCAAGTAACATTCTGAGACAAAGAACTTTTTTCTTCAGTTAATTGATGGTCAGGTCCAATGCAAACAGTTTTTACACACACGCACATACATATATGCATGCACATAAGTATGTATAAATACATACAAATATATTTATGCATGTGTTTGCGGTTAGCTACATGTTCTGCACATCTTCTTGACAGCATCGCCTTCTAATTATGGGCAGCATTTCAACAAGGCATTTTGTTATGGAGTATCAGGTCACTGTTGCATAGGAAGGGAAATAAAACCAAAAGTTACTCCTCCTCACTTCCCCTGCTAGCAAGCAGATTTTCTGGTTTGAGGCTTCCGACAGGAGGAAGTTGTCGGGAGTTGTCTTCCAGGCTCATCTCCTATCTGTGTTTGGCTCTCCTTCTGGTAAGCAGCTTCCTCACCGCTCAACTGATTGGCACGGCCAAGGAATTTCATCAGCCTCACTTCAGACAGCAAGAGGTAAGGAAACAGCTGAGCCTTCAACCAACCCTGGTGTTTCAGTCCAAACTCATCTGGAACATGCACATCAAATATATCTTGCGGGAAACAGTGAAGAGAAACAGAGCTGAGTCTCCCTTGTTATGGCTCTTACAATTTTGTGGTATGAGACATCTCAGCCAGCTGTGTAGAAACCTGGGGATGGATATGCCAAGCTTTATTTTTCACTCCGCTCGCGCAGGAGGAAGTCAGCACGCAACGTGTAAAACTGGAATGTCACAGGGGACGCAGTTCCAGCATATGCATCTTCTTAAGGTTTTTAATCAATGTAAAAACACTCACTGCTAGAAACCAAGTGATTTTAACCAACGACTCGATTTGTTTTGCTGAGTAACTACATGGATGCTGTTTTGCCTCAGCGATTCTCTGCACTCTGTTTGACTTTTTTGGTATCATTTTCAGGTGCATCAAAATAGCATATTTCATTCTGGAATAAGAGCTTCCTTCCTATTTTTAGAGTGTTTTTTTTTTTTTTCTTAGTTATGCATGCCTTTCAGAACTGCAGTAAGTAGTGTGAGTGAATCCTCCTGCCTGTGAACCTTGAGTCCATGTTCAGCTGTAGACTTGCACTATAATAAACTGATTTTAGTGGTGGTGTATTTCTCCACTTTTGCATGCAGACTGGCTCTCAACCTCCCTAGATTTAGTGACTCACCTAAAAAGTCCACGGGCGAGCTCATAGATTTTTATGGCCAGGGAAGAGTTCTGGTGTTTTCCAAAAAAACGCTGATCTACGTACAATAATCTGTGCCTGTATATCCAGGAGAGTCCTCTTTTGACAAGCAAGAATACAATGGAAACCCAAAAGTGGCATTAGAAATAATTCCCTTACATGATATCACGTCAGGCGCAAGCTGAACTGAGAAAGAATTAAACTGTTAACCCAATAACTCTTTGTCAGACTGTGTAGACCAGGTTGATGATCTCAGGCAAGGACAATAATGCACACTTTGTTTCTTACAGATTTTAGAGGCATCTTTTAACATTGAGTCACTTTTTGTCCAAAAATTATGGGTAGCCAAAGCTGATGCCCTGCAGTAGCGCGTAACCTGCTAAAGGAGTGCCAAAGGGTGCCCAGATTTTGCACAACACACAGAAGGGTCAGCTATCAGCTGCGAGTCACTGTATTTTGCAACCAGTGCCTATGAGAGATGGCAGCTTTTGCCTCCCCGCTTCTGCTCAGTTTTGGATTTGGCGGGAGGCAGGAGCTGCTGCACACACAGACAGTGCACTGCTGCTGCTAAATCTCAACCTGTCCTGTGTGTGGTGGCATTTTGCCTCCAGGTAAGACAGCAGCTTCTGCTGCACAGAAGGTTGGCATGCCTGACTTCCAGCTGGGAAGGAAATCTACAGCCCTGTGTATCACTTTGCAGAAGCTGCTGACTTGTGCTCTTATCTGTTATCTCTCTTCATCATTTCCATAATAAGTCATGCACAGGCAATATGATTTATATAGCTCACTGGAATGAGTTATATAAGTGAAATGCCCTGTTATCTGTATTTATTTATCGTGTGTCATTGTGGTCATTCTTTAAAAAGAAGAGATTTTCTAATATATCTTTGACGGTAAGAAAAGGCTCCTTGGTCTCTATTTGTCTCTTACATACACACACTCGTTTGTCAGTTGTGCATTCACACACAGTCATCTCCTCCTCTCTCTCCCTTGTGTGCTCTTGCACCCTCCTGGAGGTCCTGCTTTCTTACATGTACGTTGGTACACAAAACACAATCAGGACAAAAGCCTCGCACATGCTAATTAGCCTGGCTGATTTTTACTTGGTCTGGAGAGCCTTAAAACCTGAAAAGGCATTGAATATCAACAGTACGGCACTTTAGCCAACACGGGAATATTTGTTTTCATAGGTGAGCTACCCAGTACCAGCAGTCCTGACCTGCCTGGCCATGGGGTGAATTGAGCTGGAAGAAAATACTAGTTTCCCAGGAACAGGCACAGGTTATCTTTTCTTTAACCTTCCAGTTTGTTTCCCCTACTTGTTTGTTTGGGTTGTTTTACCCTCTACCCATTTGAGGTGTGTTTCTGGTTCAATGCCCCTGTAAAGGCCAGAGGAATTAGCACTGTTGAAAGAAATCCAGTACTGAATTGCCTTTGTGTTGTCCGGACTTTGTTATGGCTTCAGTTCATTAAAACCAAGAGACGGACAGCTGGAAGAGAGAGAGACCAGCTAGAGGGGGACACTTGGGGCTGGACTGTGGTAAGTCTTCTTCAGGGGCCAGACCTGTTTTCTTTTGAAAAGAACATGATAAAAAAGTCACAGCTGTGAAATGAGAGGCTGAGTAGGAAATGACATATTCCAGGCAAGCTGGAGAAAGAGTGATAGATGCTCCATGCTCTAATTTTCCCAAGAACCTTGTCTCCAGTTCCCATTGGCACTACAGCTCAATCTGCAGATGGGTACATCGCATCCCTATCTCATTTCTCCAGTTGTCTGACCTCTGTTGATGTATTCCTCTGCACATCTCCCACTCCTCTGGTGTCCCTGAAGAGTGACCTTGGCAGGTCCCATTGCTGGTGTGGTGGTCTGCCTGCAGCTCCTGCCAGTTGTGGGCATCCCTGAGGGCCTGTGGGCAAGAACATTTCTCAAGGTGGAATCCAACTTTTATGCCTTCGCTGCCTGTATCCCAAACAGATGGACAAGGCACAGGATGAAGACTTAGAATCATAGAATCATAGAATGTGTCGGGTTGGAAGGGACCTTTAAAGGTCATCTAGTCCAACCCCCCTGCAGTAAGCAGGGACATCTTTAACTAGATCAGATTGCTCAGAGCCTCATCAAGCCTGGCCTTGAATGGCCTTCAGTAGGGGAGAGATGGTACCCTCCCAAAAAGTACAAAGAGAGAAGCAGCCAGCTGAGAAAACAGAGGGCAAGTCTGAACCCTTTGTCTAATTTTCTCAGAAAACTGAGATCTTCAGAAAGCTGAATTTTGCACAGCTATTCCAGATAAAACTTCCCAGGTCTCTCTCGTCTACCTAAGCAAAATTATCAAGACGACCTAAAATAGGAGGAGAGTCCTTGAGGCACTGCAGCACTAAAGTGACTTTTTCCTATCAGTTCTCTAAAAGCTTGCTGCTGCTACACCAGTAATTGCAACAAGAGAGAGGATCATTGTAACAGACTGGCCTATTTTTAACAACAAACCAGGACTGAAACTTTTCTCCCTTCTCTGTTCTCAACTGTTATTCCTCTTTCCTTTCCCTCTCCCCACATTTAACCATTTCATTAATGAAAAAGCAGGAAAATACTAGCAAAATAATATAGAGGAAATAAATGATATAGGCAAAGTTCCTGAAAGAAAAAGTTACTTCCATTTCATCAAAAAAATCCAGAAATATTTTGAAAACCAAACTTTGGGCCACCTTTTTTATTTCCCAAAGAATCCAGTACCTAATAAAAAGTATTTTGTTTGAAAATCATGCACTAGCTCTGTTAAATAAACTGCTGAAAATAGGTTCTGTACCTTGCAAATATGTGAGTATCTGCTAAACAACATACATTATGAGTAACTCAGCGTGACGGAATACTCCTGTATTTGGAGGGAAACATTCATAAAAACTCTTTGAAAGTTATTTCTGTCTGGTGTGTCAGAGTTTACTAAGCTGTTTCCTTGTCTCTTCATCAAAGAGAAACCATATAAAATATAATTTAAAAATAGCTACTTATTAGGAAGAACAGATGGTGCATTCAAATACCACAAAATTGCAAAATTGTAGCAACCTTGAATATCAAGTTCTTGAATTGTAACTCGTTTGCACTGGAAACTTAGTTAACAACTCAGAAAAAACATATTCAGAATACTGCAGAGCTGTAAAATAAGCAAGTGCTGACACATTAAATACAATGCGTCTATTTTTATGACAAGTCCTGATAAAAGTACATTTTTTCATTTTCAAATATAAAGAGAACAAGAATTCAGATCTTTCCAGGCTTGGTCAAGGCACCTGATTCACAATGGGAAATATTTTTACGTCTCATGTCAGCATTACTTTGTTCCGAATTAAGAGCTGTGGTACCAAAATCTTTCTTTTACGATAGTGTTGCTTTCTCACCAGTTCTCTCTTTCCCAGAACAGCGTCATGTGTTGGAGATGCAACACAGAAGCATTTCAGTTCACTCAGCTTTGCACATCAGTTTTCATCTATGTCTGAATGCAAAATTACATAACGAAATGTATCTTTTGTGACACAACCCACTGAAACCCTCGAGGAAGAATGTGAGCTTGAAACCAAATTTCCCAAACAAATCAGTCAGAATTAGACTTTTTGACTGAAATATTACCAGAAAAATGGTTATATATACCTAAGGTGTCACTGCAAGCATTTAAGGCCAAGGCTGAAGACTCAAGTCCCCCTTTCAATTTAACTGACTATCCCTGTCACTAGCTAAAATCTGGTACTGAATGACAAACTGTTATGAATGTGTTAGTAAAATTAAGTTCTTGAAAGATAAATAGATAAACTGGGAAACAGAGAAGTATCAACATTGAAGAAATGGTGGCATTACTCAGACAAATATGGAAGGGTTGGTATCAGCAGCTGGAAAAGAGTGAAGTAAATTCTTAGCAATTGTGCACTTCATTGGGAGCTATAAATGGTGGGGCTGGGTCTGTCTAGCTCAGCCCCATGACTTTGCACCCCAGTTCAGTGAATTCTTGAAGCACCTATAAAAAGTCATCTCTGATACTTTTTGGCACAGGCTGAAGTCTCACTGGAGTCAATGTGACTTGAAGAGTACAAGAAGTGTAGGGCTTGCTTAAGTCACCGCAGACTTTACAACTCCAGCTTTCAACTAATATTTTGTTATCTGCCAGTGGGTTAGGACCAGGCATTACTCAGAAGCTCAAAAGAAATCTGCTTCTTGCAGGATTTCCAGGCTGATATATTTTCTGTGAAATGTGATGCTTTAGTCCTATTTCTTGCAGCCAGCATATATTGCTAGTATCTTGGACTTCTCATACTACCTCTGGTATCTTAGTGTGTAACTCCCATGCCCTCGCTGTCTACCTTCTGCTCTTTCCCGTAGTCATAAACATTTTGGAAATTGGGTTGGTTGGACATGAATACTGACCATGTTTTTTATCCCTCTAACCACCTTCTATTGCTTTTAGTGATGGTGCCACCACTGTCCTGGGAGGTGCTAAAGGATGATGCCTGACAGGAACACTCACTTCTAGCAAGTGTCATCCTTACTGTTATTCTTCATTCAAGTCTACGAGCATTGCGTCAACCTTTTCAACAACAGCCACCAAAAATGAGTAACACAGTTCCCTGTACCTCAGCAGAGCTCTTTGTGTCATTGCTGCGAAACACAAACATGGGTGCCTGTGAACTTGAGGGCAGCATCTCTACCGGGTAAACTGCTCATTAAACAAACAGGACATAAGCTAAGCTTGCTCCATCTTTGCAGCTGTATACAGGTCGCTGGATTAGGAGACAAGTCAACAAAAGTTTATGTGCGCTTGTTCATAAGAGCACAAGAGATAGACTATTGTCCTCTCCCTTGTTTTCATCTGCAGTGAAAGGTCAAGATCAATTTAGAAGTTATCTGTGTCTTGATCATCTCATCCAGTGAAGAGGAAAAGAAAACATTTCGGTTCATCCAAAGTAATAACAGACACACATCTCACATGTGATTGGCTGTGACTATTAGACACCTGAGGAGAAAATTTTTTGCCATTACAATAGTTTTTTTGCAGCAGCTGGTGGTACTCTCTGCTGTCAAACATTAATGAGAAATTGATTCAAATCAAGGTGGCCCCATCTCACAGCTTTGTTCTCTATCTTCCGCACAGAAAGTCACTTGATCAGGTCTCACTGAGTACCCACCTGGCTCAAAGCTGTCATAACTATTCACTGATGTCACCTAGATATTTCAGGTCAGAGTGTGGTGGGCCTGGACCTGCTCGATTCTCATGTTTGATACTATTCTGGAAACTTCAGCTGACCCATCCAGACTTTGACTTTCTCACCAGCCAAAATCTCACTGAGAAACAGGTCTTAAACTAGTTCTGTCAAAGAAAGCCAACGCTGTGTAAATGATCTGACTTTCTGATTGTAGTCACACGTGGCACGCATTCAAAAGGTTTCTTCAAACTGGGAGTGAGTACTGTGAGAACCGATGTTCAGTGAGATCCTGGCATGTACTCCAGGCATGCATTGAAAGCAACAGCTTCAGTGCTGTTCCTACATCCTTTCTAACCACACTGAAATTACAATTTTCCAGTAATTTTATTTCTGAACCGCGTCCTTTAATTATTTTACCTTTCCCCTTTTTCAGGGCAGAAGATTTCCCAATGAAATATTGTCCTGGAAGTGTATGATATAAATAACATCTCCTGGGTGTGACAGGCTCTCCAAACAGCTAAGTCAGAAAAAATTGTGAAGAAATTAATTTTTTTCCTCAATATGATAATCAAAACTAGTCTTCTCTTCCTCCTGAGTCAGCCCAGCTGTGTGAGGGTGGTAGGCCAGGCTGCAGGAGCTATCCTCAATCAGTATTTCATGGGAATCAAATTCTCTTCAGCTTAGTTTCTCTCTTGCTTCTTTCTTGCTTCTGTCTTGTTGCCTCCTCAGGATGTAATGTCCTAGAGGTAATTCATGTTAATTATGCCTGTCCTAGAAACCCAGCTCAAGAAGATGAGTGTCTCCTGCCAAGAGCTTCCTTTATGCTATTTTCTTCATCACACCTTCAGTTTATTGCATAGCTGTTGTACAGTGCATCTTGCTTTTGCTTACCTCTTGGAACATATTGGAAGATTATTCTTTTTCTATGGGAAAACAACTGATAAATAGCTGCCCTGCTATTCTTATGTAGAAAATTCATATTTCCCATAAGAAAATAAGCTACTGAATACAGTGGGCCCAAAATAATTTTCACCTGTTTAATATGGTTGCATCTCTCAAATGCTACTTCATGAAGATAAGGTGGATGTGGTCATAACTTCATCTCCATGACTGCCAGCCCTCTGTAGGCTCCTTAACGAGATGAAGGAAGAAAGCCAGACACCTCCAGAGGAAAACTCCTCTCCGTTCAGGTGCATTACTCATCTATGTAAATTAGGTAGGATTAAACTAGGCATTTTTTTCCCACTCTGTCTCCATATTGCCAGTAGATCCTTCCTGCACATTTACCCCGCTGTCCTATTTCAGGTCTCTCCATATCAACCTGTCTTCCTTGTCCACATGGCATAATATCTTGGGAGCAATCCCATTTCCTTGGAGAAGATCTCCTAGACTCTTTGCACTTAATCATTTCTCCTAAAATTAAGCTAGCTGTGCCTCTCCTTTGCTCCACCCTCTTTGCTTGCTTAATGGATGCTAACTAATCTGAAAATGTGTCTGCTTCTAAACCCTTTACTCAGATGAGAAGTATACTGGTACTTCAGGGTGAATAGCACCCTGAGAATAAATTTCTCAGTATTGAATTGCCACTAAATTAATTCCAGACTGAGGACTTTGAGCTGATCGCCCTGCTCTGCTCATCTCAGTGTTTTCTTGTTGCCCTCCCTGTTTTGGAAGGTTGTTCCTTGTTGGGAGTTTCATGGGACCCTTACGGTCAGAAAGTAACTTAGAACAAGAGGTTGTACAGACTGAGTCTCTTCAGTCTCATTTTGCTCTTGTGTTGCTCCTACCTCTGTCTTGTTGCCTTTTCAAGATGTGGTTTCCTAGAGTGCACAGTGATTAAGGCTGTCCTCCAGACCTAGTTTCAGAAACCATATCTTTGAGATAGATACCTCTTTTCCTCTAGGGCCATCAACTTACAAAAGCCTCCTGTCAGTTTACTACACAAGGTGGTGATGCAAAGTCATCCTCAAACCCTTTTTCACTTTACAAAAAGTTTCAGTCCTCCCTCCAGTGGAACACTGCACACTGCATCTAACTCCATTCAACATTAATTAAGGAACGTTTTCATGTTTATTCCCGAGCCCTAAGGCCTTCTTGTGGCCTGAAGAAATATCTCCCTATGGATCACTTGCACTCTACCCAGGTTGAAGGTCTGGAGAAAATTCAAGGTTGGTAAGACAGTGAAGAACTAGGCTGGACAAGAGCAGGGTCTCACTGTATAAGCCATGTGCATGTGCCATTTCCTTCTACTCAGTTAGTAACAGCTAGTTGCAGTTAATAACATCTCAGTTATTTCTTTTTGTAACTGATGTTGTGATTCAGTTCAAGTGTCCTCAGTCCGGACGATACCAGAGGGGAATTTCACTCTTAGGGAGCACCTCTTCTGCCTGTGGTGAGGACAAGCCTTGGTGGCCAGGCCCCAGACAGCTTTGGAGTAACCACGTTGAACCACATTGTAAAACCTCACATTTGTGCACAAGCTTTCAGGGGAGAACGGAAAGTGAAGCATCAGTCAGCACCTCCTATTGTTCCAGCCTCATGAATGCACTTGGGTTGTGGGGTTCCATTTTTCTAACGAGTACTCTCTCATCAGAATAATCAGGCACAGGAAAAGCAATTGTACTGAAAGACAGGATTGTGTGCAAATAACGTTTCCAGATATGAGGCAGACTGATGGTTTCTTGGCTGTGTTTTCAAAAATTGGTGAGTGGTAACAACGCCGGGTCCAGGCCTGCAAACTTGTTCCCAGGCATAAGCCAGGGCCTGTTAGTGTGGTCCCATTGTGTTACCACAACTGGAAAATGAGTAAAGCAAGAGCAGGCCAAGGCCTTTTCTTCAAATCCAAGTGCTATTATTGCACTATTCTTCTAAGTTGTCCTTTAATTCTAGTGGCCCAAGCAAAATGGAGTCCCAGGTGACCCCAGTGGTGGTGCTGACACTCCCCGTGAGCTGGGCTGCTGGATGCCAAGTGCTCCTTATGCTGGGTGCTGAGCAGTGAGCATTACCCTTTCTGTCTCCTGTTTAAAAACGACAGGTGTGGCTGTGAAGGTGCTCACTGGAATTCAGCTAAATTTTCCTTCCAGTTGAAAGGAAACATTGTCCCTGCCTCTGCATGGCCACCGCTGGTGACAGCCGTTGTTCCTTTCAGACCTGCAGGCCTCAGAGGAGCCTCTTGCCTAGGGAAAACTTGTTGAATGGGAGGACCATTTCTGCTCTGCTGATGCCTCTTGCTAGAGGTCCATCAAGCTCCAATCATTGTTGCTATGCTGACTTGTGAGAGCTGAAGACATGTCTTCTAGATCTCCTTTTAAGCATCCTTCCATACTTAGGTATACATTTCCGCACCCCCACCCCCCCCAAAAAAAAAAAAAAGAGATAAAGGAAACAGTCAAATAACTGTGTAAGAGAAACACGACTTCTGGAGTATCCTAACCACTCTGTAAAGGGGTCTGTTGCAAAAGAACTAGCAACCTGCTCAAACAGCCCAAGAACGAGATTTCATTGGGTTCTCTATCATGTGGTGGCCACGATATGCTCTTGCATTACAGCTCTAAGACCAAATTCTGCACATTAGATCCCACCCACGGGGACTCTATTTGGCTAAATGTTGGCTTGCTCCTTCAAGTTGGTTTGCACTCAACAAGACCAGAAAGTACGATCATTGCTGGGTAGGGTGGATTCTGGCCACTTAAAGCCACATGCAGACAAGCCTGTAGCAGAATTTTTTACCCCAGCTCTGCTGTACTGTAACCAGATGGCCGCAGGTGAAGGAGACATGTGCAAGCAGGCCACCAGGAGCTCTGCCTCTGGGAGAGGCAGCATGCCCAAGGGGAATAGATCAGCTGGCTCCCTGTAGAGGCTGGGCTCTAGGAGCCATAAATGAGATTTCTGTTCCACTGCCACCCTGAAGATGCTGCCATTCCCCATGATGCTGCTTATCATCCAAGATTTTCCCACCTTGCCTTTCTGCCCTTATTTCTGACAATTTTCTCTTCCTGGGAAGACCATCCCAAGTGGCTGAGAGTACGACCTGGAGACCATCCTGCTTCCTGATCAGTGTTTACCTGGACTAGCTTGCTTTTCAGATGCTCACTCTCTCTCTTACCAAGCCTCACTCCTGTGGCAATGTCTGACTTTCTGGGGAGGTTGCTGGGGAGAGGCGGAAATGAGCATTTGCAGACACTTTGAACTGTCTCCTGAGTAAAAGGGAGAAAACTAAAGGATCCCCAGACTGCAGGGATTATTGATTTTATAACCATTTCAACAGCTCCATCAGCGGTGGCATGTAAAAGGAGCTCATCATTTATAAATTGACTCTTCCAGGGATCAAAGGCCTGTCAGGGCGACAATTAGTTCTGGTAATTTATCAGCTGTTTGAGTTTGTCAGGTGGAGAGAGAAGGGCAGTTCTGCATCAGCTCCCCTGCAAAGCTGTTACTGTAGCCAGAGCCAGGTAGGATGTGCAGGTCAGTCGTTTGCTGCATATTTCATGTCCTCCGATGTTTTCTCAGTCTTTCTGATACCTGATCCAATTTAGTTAGGCTGTCAGGTGAAAAGGAGGCATCTCTTAGTACACTAACGTCATCCAAGCCAGAGGTCCTTTGTCTCCTTAACAATGCCCCTGTCAAATCCCTGTGGAGCAGCTAAACAAACTGGAATGCAGCAAAAAGAAGAAGAAAAAAAAAACTCAACCAAAACCTGTGGTCTGTTTTTAATTAGCCTATAAACCATTCAGAGCTCTCCAACTGTGCTGTCCGGAGAGGGAAAACTGAGGGCAAATATACTCTCTCTCCTTGTAGACCTCATAGTAAAAAAATCCATGTAAACAACATGAGCTTAGTTGAACAGACTAGAATTCCAGGCAAAAGCAACCATTTTGCATAACAGTGAATAGCAGTGCCCTTTGCAAAGCATCTTTTGCAAGGGCACCTACAGAATTTGGCTATTCTGGCCAGAGCTCTGCTAGATTAAACAGGGATGGACATCGAGGCAGAGAGCCCCCAAGTCTGCAGTTTTCTGACAATGGGAAGTGGATCCAAAATGACCTTTGTTACATTACATTACATTACGTTACATTACATTACATTATATATGTACACACTTCCGCGCTGACAAGTACATGTGCAGAGTCGGTAAATGCTTGAAGTTTTCTCCGACGTACCCTGGTGCACACACACTTTGCAATACCCTATAATGTAGTTATACAAACACATACCTTTTTATCAGAACAATATCTTTCTTATTTGCTTTGTCGTTGGACTCAATTCTGCACTTTCCTATGCTGACAACTTCATTTTAGAACTTTTTTTCAATACTTTCCATGTATGAGACACGGGTTTAATCAATTTGTAACGTGGACCACCAAAAAATTTGCAGTGGAAGTGCAGACTGTTCCAGGAATTTCACATATGCAGGTTGTTGTAAAGCACATACGAACTTGCATCCCTTAATCACATTTCATGGCTCTTCAGATGTTCATGGATCATAGGCTGAAAAAACAGCGATGATCACAGCTTCATACAGAAGTAGCTCACAAAAGCTGTGTTTGGCCACAGGAGCGACACAGGAAGGCTTCAGAGAAGAAAAATAAAGGATGGGGAAGGAAAGGCTGTAAGTTTGCTTAGAAAGTTGACCCCTCTGCATGTATAGGCATTTTTAGAAATATTTGCGGAGAAAAATAATTACTCAGCAGAAAGTGGTTAGTTCAAAGAATAAATTTTTGCTTTATAGTAATGTCCAGACAACTTTCTGCCTTGCCTAAAGAGTCCACACCAGAACCAGCAACCTATAATCCATTGACAATTCAGGGCAAAGGATGGCACTCACAGGCACTTCACTTTTCAGCCAGGTGAAAGGCATCCTTGTGCTTACGACGAAGCAGACTCGAGGTGAAGTAAAATTAAATTAGCAACCTTAATGCACACTGTTTGGAAGCCACTGGAAAGGACATCGCTGCAAAGTGTCCTGCTGGATGCATATTGAGAATGATGTAATGGTTAGCAGAAACCCAGGAGGAAAAACAGCAGGCCAAGTCCTCAGCAAAAACCACAAGATTTTTAGAAAGATAGGGGAGTAAAATTGTTGGAAAAGTTATGAAAATTTTCTTCTTATGAATACATAGAAGAAACAAGGACAAGGGAGCCTCAGTAGAGGGATCTGTGGATTTCACAGTCATAAGCTGGATCTGCGTGACTGATAACCTGAAAAACCTCTGGGATGCTGAAATTAGTGGTGTTCCTCCAAACTCACCCGAGTGACAGCAGTTTAGTCCATCCAGAGGGAAACTGGGATGAGTGGACAACTCTTCCAACTGAAATGCTTTCTCAGAAAAATCTGCTAGAAGACACTGATAAAACCTGTGGGGTCATTTTGAGACCATACGTGTCAAAGGGGAGCTGCCGCCATCGCAAAGCAGCCTGCGTGGCGTTACCCAGGGTGAACCCACAGCCGGCTGGGAAGGGTGGTTTGCTTTGTCAGGGGACAGAGCAGGGATGCCGGTGTGATTTGCGACTTGCAGCCACCCTCTCTTCCGTCCCCCGAGGAGCATGCCAGCAGCAGCATTGCACAGGGTAGGCTCTGCACAGCCCAGCGATGATCACTCTTTTCAGCAGCATGGGTTCTTTGATCCCCGCTTGCCTTGACACTTAATGAAGTCAGCTGCCTGACAGATGTGCTGGGCAGCCCATGTGTGAGGAAAGAGATGTCTCCCTTGAGGTCAGATGAGACGTACAGTCATGAGGGAAGAACCCACAGGCCACTCTCAAGGGACCTCTCCTGCAGATAATGTCATGGTTCTTGCTTTGTGCTCGCTTGTGCTACTTGAGGGATGCTCACCAAAGTGGCTGAGCAAGTTCGGGGTATGAGAACATACAAGAGAAGTCGTTACTTCATCAAGGAGGGAGTTTGGTCCTGCCAAGTACCAGCACCTCAGACCCTTAGAAGCTCCCAGGCAGGGATCTTCTAAAAAGCTAAAAATACATTTATGTGACCACATTTTCATGAGCAGCTGATGGCCACAGAGCTTAACTCTTCGCAGGGCTGAACATTGTTGGTTAAATCACTTGTAAGAGGTCTCAGCTACTTGGAAATCCTTCCACAGGCAAACACATAACTTAAAGGCCTCCACATTTCTGATGAGAATATGACAGGCACCATTTGCACAATTTTTTGGTCCACTTTAGTTTGCTACCTAGTTTGTGAATATCACCGCTTTATACTCCTGTTAGAGATAAGAGAAGGTGAAAATAAGAAGCAAAAGAAAAACAGATTTCTTGCAACAACAGGACTGACATGAAGACAAGAAAGACGACAAGAGGAGAAGCTCTGACCCGTCAAAACATTCAGGGCATGTGGCTACCTTTGCACAAGAAGTCCTTAGGGCACTGGCTAATTTTTCATGATGGACACTTCACTAAGTGCTTGGTTGAATTGTGTCTGTGAAAAGAGATGGAGAAAGCAAAGGAAAATGTAAATCCAATATATATGACCAAAATACAGTGCTGCTTTCTTCTTGCCAGTCTAGAGGTTGGATTTGTTTCTAGTGACTGGCACATAACATGCATTTTTCCTTTAGCTAGAAAAAAGTTAGGTTTAGGGTTGTTGTTTTTTTTTATTTCCTTGGGGGGAAAAACACAACAACAGTGTGGGCTTGAATTACAGTTGGTGAACTCAAATCATTTCTGCAGACCCCAAAATAGTTGGAGAGGTCAATGAAACCACAAACTCCACAGGGCTCATCCATTTCTGAACGCAGCTTTCTTGGTCCAGAGGCAAACTGCCCCATTGCTTACCAAAGTGATATTTATCTAATTTGTTACTAGAAAATGCTTGTGGGGGGAAAAAAAAACCAAAAACCCAACCCCAAACCCAGACCAAGAGGAGCAAGAGTCACGGGAGCCCTGTGCTAGCATCAGCAAATCGGTGTCCGTTTGCCCCCGTTGTGGCAATGTCAGAAAGAATGAAGCCTTTCTGTGTCAAATTCAGCTCTCGTTTTCACTGGCATAAATGATGCCTCTAAAGCTGAGGGAATTGTTGGCTGACTGACTGACCTGGTGGACTTCAGGCAGAATTCAGGTCTCCTTGACCTGATCCGAGCAGAGGAACTTGTCCCAGGCACGCCGCTAAGACATACCAGCTGATTGTTTAACCATATTGAGAAATAGCAAAATAGGCTTCCCTATCATTTTTCACCTAGCTCAGATTTGATCAGAGATATAAAATAAAGTAAGACACGAACGCCCATTCTGGCTAAGTTTCCGAAATGTCATTCGCACGATGTTTACCTCAGGAAAAGCGATCCTGCCTCTATCTTTGTACTTTATCTGTGGCGCTCGGTCTCTTCGCATACTTACACTCACCATCGCAGCTTCCAAGCATTCTCATCTAATTAATCAAAAACTCCTTCCTTTTGTTTCCTAGGTCACAAAGGAAGAACAGTAAATCAAATAAAGATATCAGCTGTGAATGGAAGCTGGATTTCTACACAAGGAACCTAATAATAGCACCATGATGCACACGAAGTCAAAATTGATATGGTTTTATATACACAGAGGCAAACAGTTGAGTGTGAAGAAAGTAAACGTCAGATAGCCTTCAAACCGTGGTTTATCCAGCTCATTCTGTGTTTGTAAATACAGAAGTGTGTTGTGGTGGCTAAATTTATCCTAATGTAAGGAAACATGAACAAAGAGGCTGGTATTTGGTAACTTCTATAGGCAACATTAGGACATCCTGCGTGAATTATTTTGGGGCAGTTCACGATAACGTGGTACAGATTAGAGTTGCCATTTCTGGAAAAATTAGGTCAGAAATATGTAGATAAGATGGAAAGAATTTCAGTAGCATTGTAGTATTTTCCTGACTTGAAGCCTGACTCACATGTCGAAGCTTTGTTTTATTGTATACCTTGTTTTGATATATAGTCAAAGCAGCCTTTATCCAGAGAAAATAAAAATAAAGCAGCTAAGCAAAAAAGAATTACACACAACGTTGAATAGAAATAAGTACACCAAGCTAAAATTAAGACAAATAGTTGTCTTTTCCTGTGAAACTTTTTGCAAGTTCAGAAATGGCCATGCAGAACCCAGGAAAAAACAGAGGAGGGAGATACAATTAGGTAACAGCTCAGGAATGGGGCCTTTCCTGGCTCATGATCCCAGCCGGAATTTCATCCCTACGTCAGGTGTATATTGGCACCATTAAGAGTATGGCCACACTGGGAAATGGTGGCCCTCTTCTCCATGTGCTTCCCTTTGTCTTTATCCTGGATTAAAAGAACCTCTCACTTAAAAAGGAGATAGATCATAGCCATGAAAGGTTTACTTTTTAAGAGAAGAAGTGAGATTAGTTCTAGGTAGAAGAATGAGAGCTCTGACTCTGCAGCCTTGCCTCTGCAGTTAGCACAATGTTACCATTGGCTTCAGGTAGAATATTTTTTCGCTCATGTCGTTTATTATAAGTAAGAATGTACTTTTACACTGCTCTGTGCTCTGTGCCATAAATCCCAGCACATAACCATGCTTCTCTTTTTTCACTGGGGGTTCTGGCCTGAGTTATTGAATCTCTTTCTGCTGCGGAGCTCGCTTTGAGAAGGAACAAACCTCTGGGACAGACCCTAGTACTTGTATGAGAGCCAGCCTTAAGATAAAATGCTTCATGTTCCCTTTTGCTTATTCAGTGAGACAAACTGACTGTTAAATTCTGGTTTTCGGTCCAGCTCATTAATGCAAACCAGGGTAAGCAGCAGTTTATGCTTCTATGCCAGAAGATAAGTAGCACTGGGTCAGGGTCAGGGGCAACATGAAATGGCTTCGGACACTCTTCCCAAAGCCTGCAAGCCCCTGGCATCAGGGCATCTAACCTTCCTTGTGCTCTTTGCACTGCTGCTCAGGCTCGGTGCTGTGCAGGGCTCTTACTGTACCTCACAGGGCTCCGGGGACCGTGCCTTCCCCAAAATGCAGCGGGTGCCCATCACTGCGCAAAGCTGCAGCATGAGCAAGCAGCGAGGTCAGTTTAGGGGGAAGGAAAGGAGGATGAAAGCCAGCTTTCAAGTCCAGGCATGAGCACAGTAAACCCTAGAAGGAACAGGTTTATTTTTAGGATGGTCTCTCAAGAATCCCTTACACAGCTGGCCAGGAATTTGGGCTACTACAGCCCACCCACAGCACCATTTAGCCCAGCCACCTACAGAATCCAGATAGCCAGACTTAATAACAGCACAGGCACTGCTGCAGCACTCCTCCACTCCCAGAATCGCTCCTCTCCTCCCGTGCTCTCCCAGGAGAGAAAACAGGAGCAACTGGGATGGGGATGCCAATGCACAGCCCCTTCCCTAGCAGGGGCACCCCACACCACCCCCTCGCCTGCCACATTGGCAGGATGGGAGGCAGTGCCTCAACTACTTGCTTGTTTATTTTCCCTGCCAAAGGTAAGCAGTGATAGGGGAAGAAATGGAAAGACAGGGAGCGTTAGTGAGGTCTCTTCACACCTGAGAGAGGTCACTGGTCCATGAGCATCTCAAGCAGTTAGTGACAGCAATGCAGGGATCAAAGGGGGTCTCTGGGGGCCACATCCTGCCCTGCAAAAGCGAGGGGGCTCCCCATTCCTTCCTGCTGCCTGAGACAGGCTCTCCTGTCAGAACCCAGCCACCAGCACTGACACCTCTCCACTGAATTACTGCCTCAAAACGTAGCAGAACAGCGTGAAGGTAACATGATACGGGCTTTATTTAGCCTTCTGGTGTTTGGGTGTGAAAAATGCTGCAAATGAATAAATATTGCCAAGAAATTCCGAACAATTTCAGAAATTTTTAATGGTGACTGCTGTCAGTGTTTGCAAGTGACATGTCTCTTGTATTGGTTTGTAGAAGTTTGGTTTTTTAAAAAAAGCCCAAACAGTTTTATCCATGGACTAACTCTTGTGCTTTTTTTTTTTCCTATAGGATCAGAGATGATTAAATCTATTTATTTGCTTTAAGCATCTTTCCAGCTATAACCACTTTAGGCCCATGTTTGGAAACATGTGAAGCTTGACTACCACCCTGGCTCTTTCCTGGGCTTGGGCTAGGCTCCACTGAGGTTTCCATCTTTAACTGTCTTGGGCTGAGAACCTTTGGGATAGCATGGTAATAAGTAACATAACACAGCCTAGTCCAATATAGCATCCAGTGTGTGCATGTTGTCCTCTAGTTCATCAATATCCAACCCCTTATTGGCCATATTTTAATGGTACAGTAAATCCAACATTAGAATTTGTACTACTGGATGAAGAAGACATCAGCCATGTGAGAGTGCTGCTCCAGGATAAATTCATTTGGCCAATTCAAATTTTGCTGTGAAGTTTTGATGAGGAAGCTTGAAGCTAGAACAAGTATTATCTGTTGTCTCACATTTGGCATAACCTTTCTGCGTCGTGATCTGGCTAATCTGACAGAAAGGCAATCATGCGCACACAATTCATCTAGGTGAGCTTTGTATGTGGGGCAATCTACCTCCGTGATCATGGAGCCACAGCCTACAGAAAAGCAGGCTAGTTGAAAAACAAGTCAATACAGTAATTAAAAATATTTATTTCCAAAGATATTTACCTTGATAGGCATAAAGCATTTCCCAATTTCATACAGAAATACATAAAACATGCATAGACCAATATGGCCTACTTCAATGTGTATTCAACATGGTAAATATAATGAAGAACTTGTGTGAATATAAATACAAAACACAAAAAATAAGCACATAAGATTCAACCTGTCAGCAAATTCAACAATGTGAACAAATTCACTGCTATAAACATTCACCCAATATTAGCCTTTTGACATAATTCAAAACAACCCTTTGTCTCGACGCATTTCCACCGAACAAGGCGCTGAATAAATCTCACAACAGCCTCTGGTACACCCCAACTTCAGTGCATTTTCGGTGGCATGTAAGACATAACAACCTCTATTATTAGAACTTCAGTTAGCCCAATATCCTTGTTATGGGAAACCTAGTAGTGTCCTCTAACTTTTATTTAATGTTGAAGAGTCCTTTGGCATCCAAAACCAAAGGACATTGACTATGCAAACAACCACAGTGTTTAACCCACGTTCAGATAACTCTGGTTGTACAAGTAAACTAGACTTCTGAAAAAAGGCAAAGGGTTGCAGCTGATTAGTAAAGGCAATAAAAAGGTGTAAAAATACTCTAGCAGGAGTGCAACAAACAGTATGCGAGGTAGACATGTATATATGCAGTAAGTCCTGACTAAAGTAGCACTGTGGCTTTCATTTTTGCATTTTAATGAGAAGGTAGAGTTTTTCGCTTTGAAGTCTGTCCACTCAGATCTTGCTCTCTGTCCTTTCTAAACAAATCTGTGAGGTCTTCCTTGCAAGATGCTTTTGATGTAGACCCTGAAAGCTGCTCAATTGATGGGTAACATTCCAGAAGCAATATTCAAATATTCCTTCAGAAAGATGGCTTTTTACGTGTGTTACTGCCAATTCCCCTTCACCCCCTCTACCCATCCATCTGAATTCCAAAACAGTGAAATCCTTTGCTTTTATACTTCCAAATGTGGGACTTCCTTAGTGTTTTGCTCCGCTGTGCAAACACGTGGACAGAGAGGTCCTTCGCCCTCGTGGAATGTTAGAAGTCAAGAGAGAGTTTTGGTGATGCTTTGTCAGCAAGTGTGATGGAGGAAGAGTCAGGTGATCTTCCCACTAGGATGCTTTCAGGCTTTCCCAGATGCTTTGCCTTTTGTTCGCTCTGTTATGTTTCAGCTTCCGCCCTTTCTGGAGCTCAGCCTTCAGCTTTGCAATAGTGAAGGAAGCTTTGATACTGTTACCAATGGCTTCCAGCCTGCAAAAAATAAGAAATACACATTTATTGTTACAATAATGAAGATGCATCTCCAGTGTGCAGACATTCAGTTTTTGATTAAATAAACCTCAGTCTAGATTTCTGCCATGGGATCCTCAGTAACTGCTGATTGCTATACCTCTGTCAGAATTACGCCAACTTAAGACACTTGAAATATTGGATTCAGATTTTAAATGCAAAC
Source organism: Stercorarius parasiticus (assembly GCA_013396915.1). NCBI lineage: Eukaryota > Metazoa > Chordata > Aves > Charadriiformes > Stercorariidae > Stercorarius > Stercorarius parasiticus. The sequence continues at coordinate 965,620 of VWZL01001615.1, forward strand.
ATTAAAATAAGTTAAAATATGGATTCGAATATAGATGCCCTAGACTTCCTTAAACAGCACGCATCCAATCAAGAGGTCTTCAGTGTTACTATTTTCGGATGTTTGGTTTCTTTTAGGTTAACCTGATCCTGGTTCCAATGAACGGGTGCTTTTTCCAAGTAAGTAATCAAAAATGATTTAAGACTTCCAGGGCCTAAGTCTCACTCAAAATCATCAGGCTGCCTGCTCCCATAAACCCTGTTCTGCTTTTGAAAGTAGCACTAAAGAGTCTTCTTTTGTGTGGGCAAACTTCTGTATGCCATACTTTTACATGGGCATATGGCCGAACACCGAACGCTGGAGCTGATGTAGCTCTAACAACACTCAGCTTCAAAGCTGACTTCACCTCTGCAGGGTTCACAGCTGCACCAAGTCCAACGCATGCATCTCTGAACTGCCACTCTGTGGAGTGCTACTGCTGCCTACTTGCCACTCAACTTACTATGCACGGACCTCAAAAGGCAGTCCTGAAATTTACTCCTAATCTCAAATACTAAATTGGGCTTCAATATTAATTTAGTCTTCATTTTCCCTTTCCTCAACTTTTTTGCAGGCATTTCCATCACTAACAGCCTGTACTCATTTTACACAGATTTAGCGGGCAACGTATGAGATAAGGCAGGTAGAAATCTGCCTCCTGCATTAAAAAATGCCAGTGGCACCATCCAGAAGAAACAATATATTCAAAATCTGGATAGATCGACAATCTTTTTTTTGTTTCCCCTCCAGTAAAATGGAGTAAAGTATCTAAGGAAAGGCATTCTGATTCAATTTCATATTAGAACAGTTGGGACATAATATTTTTAAGTAGTTAAGATAGTGCGTGAACACACTCAAATGACAGGGTCTATTTATTTCTGTCAGTATTTCATGATTTCATACTCTTCTGAAGTTTGGTGTATCTTCAGGCCTACAACTAAGCCTGCTTCCTCTAAGGAATGGATGGAGGATGCTAGGCGGAGCTCAGCACTTGTGTGCTAAAAACCCACGGCATGAAGAAAAGCCCTCCAGATATCCTCACTGATTCCACTGAAACTCTCAAGCTGAAATCACCAGCTAAGCCCAGGCTGACCCGAAGGCAGGTGAACTGTGCTCTCTATTGCTGCTCCGGGGAACTACAACAGGATGAGAAGAAACTCACCGCTTCATTTTCTTGCTGTCAACAAGCTGTCGGTTCACACATTTGGGTCCGATGCAATTGCCAGCTTTGTTGCGGTGATGCGAGGTTTTCTCCACTGTGGACTGAGCCCTGTTAAAAGTGAAAAGGCGCTGCTGTTAAAAAAACCCCGAGTCTGCAGTCCACAAGGTGAGGTATCTATCTCATCAACCACTTCTCAAGGCATGTAATAAGTGATCTTTCTGGGCCAAACCATAGTATGTATCATAGCAGTGTGAGCACTCAGGTAGGAGGCAAGGCTTTGGGGAGATGATTTGCTCAGCAAGTGCCAAAATGAGTAAGTCTACCACAGTCCATCCCTTTTACATACACTGCCTTTTAAAGAGTAGCAACAATAGACGCACCAGAGATCTTTTCCTGTCTGGCAGAAGTTCAGACATTTCTTGTCCTTCGGGTTGACACATCGGCATCTGCTTCCAGGTTCAGCGAGCATCTCCGGCACCATGTCCTTCAGCGATCTTCTGGATCGAGAAGGGCCTCCGAGACCATAGGGAACAGTCTTCCTACGATCAAAGAGACAACATGAAAGTCATTCAAATAATTCTGTGGCATCAAAACAGCAGGGTATTTTGGGCAATCTTATCAATGGGATTGATTGCATGAGTAAAGGCTGTGGGATTGGGAATGCTTTGTTGGTCATAGTTTCCATGCAAATGCTTCTGATGATCCTCCAACATATTCATTAGCATGGCTACTGAGAAGGCTAATGACCTTTTAATTGTGATTTCATAAGGCTGCTGTGCCTCCCTCTGCAATAGAAAGCAATAAAACCTCTTCTCTTTGAACTTTGGTAACTGCCAAGACCGAAAGAAGCAATAAAAGTGAGGAACAGAACCTCTGCGCTCAGAGGAACCCCAGCAGACGAACAAATCACCAGACTCAGTGTTTGCAGCACTAGGTGAGGCTCTGGCTCACTACTCTTTGGTGAGGACAGCGTAGAAATGGACCCTACACATAACTGTTTTAACACGTGGGATGCATTAATTTGCAGTAAAGAGCAGCATGACGCAGCAAGGAGCCACCCCGTGTGAAAGTAAACCTTCTAGCCCCCTAACTTGTCAGAAAGAAAAAAACGGTCAGACAAATTCAAGCTGGCAAAATCATATTTTGGGCATTTTGTCTGCTTCTGATTCATAGTGAAAAGTATCCCGCAGCCTTTTGCTGAGCAGCGCCCAAAGGAAATACTTCTGCCCAGATTTTAGGAACGCAGGTGTGTTGGGGCTGTTAGGAGCTATCTGCTCAATCTCGGTGGTCAAATCCTGCTTGCTTTCTCTCCCAGTGAACAGTCTCGGCAGAAAAGCCGGAGACGGTGGAAAGCAATAGGAGAGACCGTGCAAATAACTATTCCTTCCTCTCCTTCAAATTTCTGCAGGTGGGTTTGTGATTCTTCATTTTTTTTCTCTTCTCCCCCGGCTTTTTTCCAACCAAAGCCGAACCCAGCGCTCGGTGACTGCCGAAGTACCGTCCCCCCACCACCACGTCCCGGTCCCCTCACTCACTCGGGGGTGTTGATCCAGATGATGTCGAGGTGGCAGAAGTAGACGCACTCCTCGTCCAGCAGCGAGGAGCAGGAGCAGCGCCGGGCGCGACGGTGCCCGGCGGCGGCGGCTGCTGGGGGTGACGGCGCGGCGCCCACCTCGGCTCCGGGGGCTGCGGGGAGGGAGCGGGCAGAGCTCAGCACCCGCGGAAAAGACGCACCCCGCGCATCTCCCGCCGCACCCCTCCGGGCCGCCCTCCCCGCCGGGGGTGCCCGGCGGTGCGGAGCCCGACCGGCGGCTCCCCCCGGACCCAGGCGGCGGCGAGCGGCTGGGGACCGGCACCTACCTGCCGGCAGCAGCCCCGGCCAGAGGACGAAGAGCAGCGAGACGATCATCTGGGAATAATCCATAGCNGGCGGCTCGGTGCGCCCCGGCGCGTCTGGCTGGCGCGGCGATCCCCGGCGGCCTTTTATAGCGAACCCCCATGGAGCGGGTAAACAGCCCCGGCGCTATTTTATCCCGAGACAATGTTATTCTGCTATTAGTCACCGGCGCGGCAACGTGCGGGCCGAGATAAGGTCGGGCTGGAAAGGAAATCGCC
>VWZL01001615.1:969104-991151 GCA_013396915.1 Stercorarius parasiticus
GGATGAGGATGAGGATGAGGAGGATGAGGATGAGGATGAGGATGAGGATGATGTCGATGATGATGATGTCGTCTTGGCTCGGCCCGGCCCGTTGCTCCCGCCGCTGTCCCGGGGGAAGAACCCGGCGAGCGTCCCCTCTGGGCCTTCCCCGGCCGCCGAGGCAGCCGGCGGCGGCCGGAGGGCCGGGGCCACACGGGCAGCGCCCGAGGGGGCGGCGGGGGTGAGCGCGGCCCGGTGGGCCCGATCTCCACCCGCTGTCCGCAGGCCCGATGGGGTGGGCTCTGGAGGTGTCTCAGGGGGTTGTGTTTGGCCGCAGTGGTGAGGCGTGTGGGTATAACCCCCCTTCTCCGTTTCAAGGCAGGGTGCTGTGCCACAGAGCGTGTTTTTGGGTCCAGGCCGTGCAAGGAGCAGCAGTTGTGTAAAGCCAGGGATGTGTGGTCAGGAGAAGGGAGGACCTGTGTCTAAGCCTTTGCCTTTGGCTCCTGTGGCTACCTCTGGCAAGGTCAGGGTGAGTTTTTTTCTGGCATGTTTATATTTGCTGCCTTGTGCTGCGAGGCAGTAGCTGTCAGTGTGGAAGCTGGACACTTGAGAAATGGCCACGGCGATATGACATTGTAAATGTATACATGAGTGAAACCCACTGAGCTCCTAACTAAGAAAGGCAGCCTCTGAATATAAACTCAAATGAACTTGAATGCCTGTGATCCGACGTGGAGCTGTTGTACTGCAAAGCGTGCCAATTTCACCTATGATAAATAGATAAGACTCTCTTGGTATTTGTGGTATTTCCGTGCACTGTGCTGTAATAATAGAAGTGACCTTGGATATCACAAAGACCAAGGCTGTTAGCTGCAAGTTCCATTGTGATGTCTCAGGTGAATGGCCATTTTTTTAAAGTATCAAATTATACTGTGCAGCTGTATCATAGCGGACAGGCTGTCTACAACCGTGCTGAGTCAGAATAAAGGTCCATTTAGCTGGTATCATTTCTCCCACAATGGCTGTTAGTAGATGGTATGAGAAAGAGTACTCGAAAGGAATGCAACTAGAAACTAATCCTTTCCTCAATATAACCTCCCTGCTTGTAGCAGGATGAAGTTTAGGGGCTTTCCAAGCAATAGCGAGCATTTAGACCATTATGCTGAATAAACACCACTGGCCCCATCCTAAGTTACCTTGTTATCAAAGGTTCTCTAAAAACTGGCCTATAAAAGATCTGTGAGTGGAGAAAGCTGGGTTATATGAATACTTTTTTTTATACCTTTCCAGCGTGGGAGTTTATTTTTCAGAGCAGGGATTGTATCTTCTTGTGTATTATGTCTTCTTGTGTATGTAGGGCAGCACTTAACAGAATACCAACGTATCTGTACCTGTGTGTGTGAATTATTGCCGTTATGATAAGCATCTACCAGCAGAGGTCACCTAGCTACATATAAAAAGTAATCGTAACCCAATGAAGTAATGAAATTCATCTGTATCCAAAAGTTGGGAAAGAAATTAGGTGATTTTTTTTTTTGGCTTCTTGGTGTTCAAAAAAAAAAAAAAGAAAGAAAAAACACAAAGCATTGTGTGGGTTGAAAGATAGCTATCATTTCTGTATAGAACACAAATATGCATAGCTTTTCCAGGCCTGTCACTTAAAGACCGTGTTTCATGCCAGCACTTACTTAAAAAAGATTTTTTTCAGAGATTCCTTTTTCTAAGATGTGCACTTGAAGCCAAAATGACTCACATTGGTGTAAGATATTTTCAGCTTTGTCAAAATGCCTTGTTAGAAAAAAGTATTTCGTTAGCTGGCAAAAATGGCATGCATGTTTCCTTTGAGTAACAAAGCACAAACATATTGCAGGGACCTCTGAAGGTGCTATTCTTTTTTTTTTTTTTTCTTTTTTTTTGAAAAAACCAAAAACATCTTCAGCAGTTTTTGGTAAGGATTCATAAATATTATTGTTGTCAGAGATCCATATCCTCTGATTCAGCGATTTCTGATAGCTCTACTTTCAGATCTTGAGACTAACCAGAATCAAGCTATTCCTGTTGCTGTTCAAGTAATGCAAAAACAAATTTATGTTCAGTGGCCAGTGTTTGGGGCAGGACATTTCAGGCTGCAGGGGTTGCTGGGCCAGGAGGTGGGTTTCCCCAGGAAGGAGTAATGCCCTGATCCTTCCTTGGACACCAGGAGGCACCGGGCAGGTCTGTGCCACGCAGAAATACCTTTTGGGAGTTTTGCCAAAGAAGGAAGAGTTGTTCGCTCTATAGCTGTTTATAGTAGGAGTCTGTAACAGTGTGGGTCACAGTAGGGGTCTTATAAAATAAGCAGTAGAGGACTGAGCTTTGGCTAGCAGTCAGTGTTTGCAGAATGGAAATACAAAGTCATGTGCGATCGTACAAAGTCATGTACTCAACAAGTCGTCCCGGTGCGCACCAAGCCAGCTTGCCCCAAGGGCCGGGGAGTTTGCGTTGTGTTTGCACTGCTGCCCGTTTGGGCGAGGGTGGCAGCAGGAGTTGAAGCTGACTGCTCCTCCAGCAGGCTTTTCCCCTTTCTTGTAGCTGGGGTACCTTGGCCAGCCACAGCTGAGACACTGTGTTGTGGGGTGAAAACTTAGCTGGCCAGCCAGGCTCTGGTTTTAATGTTCCAGCTGGAAAAGGCCATGGCACCGACTGAGTTTTCTAAAGGACATTTTGTATAGTGTCAGAAATGTGAAATGCCTGCTTATCAGCAAAACAATAAAAGGAGATTGTAAAACTGTGCCTTTCTGTCCAGGGAACAAGGGGAGCAATATGCTGTTTTCTGCAGATTTGAAACACAATTCTCAATTAAGTGAAAGTTGTATAACTTGTCCCTTTACCTCACTTGCTGCCCCTCTTGCACCTCACTTTCCTTTCAGGGTCCCCTGTGCCCCTTCTTACACAAGGGGAGGTTCCACCTCCTCACTTACATAACACACAAGTTAAAGAGCTAACTAATTTAGACTTCTCGGAAGCGACCTTATTCTCATCTCTCACTACCCAGCCCACAATGTATCTAGTTCCCTTGACAGATGTCATGGTCCTTGGGCAGAAGCATAATTTCTGGAAAACAAACTTTCTTCATTTCTCCCCATCTCCAGCCAATGAGGTTTATGAAAGGATGTAGGTGCCTCTCTCACGCTGCACTTTTGACCTCTTAAAGTGCTGAGGGGAGGAGGAAGGTCAGCCACTAATCCAGCAACCTCAGCCCCACCTGTTTGTAGCACGTGGATGGATCCTCTCCCCACCTCAGTCCCATCGATGGTCATTTTCCTTCCAGAATTCACTCCACATACAAAATCCTATTTTAACTGGGGAGGAAAGTGGCAGCTATATGATGCTTGGCGCACAAGAGCCGTCATCAGATGAGAAAAGAAAGCTCTTCCATACCAGGCATGGCCTGGCACCAGGTGGCGATGATTAGATGCCATTTGAAATACAGAAATCAAAAGCAGCCTAAAGCTCAGAGGAGAAAATCAACTTTACTGAGCAAAGGTCACAGTTTCTCCCAGGGCTAAAATTGTTACCAGAAACACAAGAAGGACAATTTGCAAAGATTCCGGTTTCAGAGGTACTGTTGTGAAACCTTCCTCATGCTTTTACTTTCTACAACAAAGAAACTGGAAGCGTCAGGGAAATGTTTCGCTGGAAGCCAAGCCAATTTTTAGATGAGGGGAAACATCAGGTGGGAAAAGGTTTAAATAATCTGGGGATAAAGAATCCATGTAGCTTTTAGGTGAGAGTTAACAGGAACTTCCCCCCTAGTTTTACCACCCGTCTCTGGATGTCGTGGGAGAAAGGGTGTCCACTTCTCATTGAAGCGAGCCACAGGGGTGCTGGAGGCACTTGTCCGTCCCCTGTCCCAGCAAGCTGTAGCAGCTCCTCCTGTTTCCATCTTTTACTCTGTGCTTGCTTTTGTGCAGGAGCAGCAAGCAGAGTATCAGGAGCAAGGCAAAAGGTTAAGCTCTGTGGGTGTAACATGGGGCAGGCGACCAGAGCCCTCTCTCCCAGGCCTTGCATGGGTGGGTGACAGGGGTGACCCGTACTGCTGAGGATGTGCCCTGTGCAGTGCCAAGGTGGCACCCTCACCTGCAGGCTCAGGCGGGTGGTTGTTTCTGCTGTGGTAGCTCAGGATCCTGCATGCAGAGACCCTGAAGGATTTCAATCCCTAGCTCTTTGGCGTTACAAACAGTTTCCACTGTGGCGCTTAACTTGGGTTTAATTTAATTGACCTGAGATTTTTCTCACGTCACTGACAATACTAGTAGAAGTTATAAGGCAAAGACCTCAATTCTGGCCCAGAAAATCTCAAATTGCCAAAGCCTGGGGAAATATTCTGGGGAAGGAGCCACACGTCTTATCCCTGTGCTTTTGCAGACACATCCACCATCGGCTGTGTCAGACACAAAATGCTGGGCTGGATAGTCTGATCCCATGGGACTGTGATGTATTCTCATAGCTATGCTTGGACTCTAAGTTAGTTTTGAAAAAAAAAAATATTTCTGCATGGTCTTCAGCTCCATTCCATCAGTCAAGTTCAAAATACAAGCAGTATGAATTCTTTTAGAAGTCTGAAAAGATGGTAAAAGGTTACACGTGTCAATAATCAGCCTCTGAAGAATGGGTTACACAAGCAAGAGTTTAAGTATAAGAAGGATTATCATCAATAAATACAAGAGATTAGTGCAAAGACTGCAACAGAAGGATTTAGTGAAGAAAAAAATACAGAACAGAAACTGTCACTTGTAGAAAACCAGATCTGGTTCTGTATACAACCTCTTCTATGAATACAGCAGCATATGACAGAATACTTATTTGCAAATAACAGTTAGTGGAAAATGTGCTTTATCAGGTTTGTTTACTTATTTCTTGGCAAGTCTGGCTTGCGAGGAAGTCAAACCCAAAGCATCCAATTAGAAAATCTTCCGAAGCAAATCACTAAGAGCAGTGCACAGCTCTCTGATCATCTTGCTCCTATTGACAGCGCATTTCAGAGTTTCGTGTTCTTTAATAAATGGCACTTTCCTATAGTGTTGGCAAAGAATCGGTGATGCAATCCCCATGCCCAGAGTTGTGAATTGAAGCAAGGAGGCCAGGACTCGTCACGTCTGACAGTAGATACTCTGCTACGATTTCTAAATTAGATGAACATCTTAGCTCACCTGGTGTCCAAATTGCCCTCTAGACTATGGAAAGGGCCCTAAGGTGCTGACAGCCCTAAATTTAGGCACCATCCTCCTCTTAATGTCTAGAGTTAGCTGGGGATGAATCCAAGTCGGTGGCTTGCCCAGGGTCTCATGAGAAATTACAGGGGGAGTGGAGAAGTGAGCTGAGTTCCTCAAACCTGTGTCCTGTATCCTGCCCGCAACACTATCAGCCCTCTCCAGTGCACAGAGGTTTGCGTGTCAAAACTGACTTTTTAGCTGTTTCGATTTGTCCATCTCTTGGATTTGATGTTGCTTTTCTCAGAAAAAGTACTTGAGAGATCTTCATTTCATACAGCTTGCTCAGAGGCTCTTCTTTGAATTAATGAATTTAATTGACTTTTCATGCCTGGTTTTTTCACCTATCATGTGGCGTGCTCCACCTTTGAATGAGCCTGTCTCCAAAGACTCAAGTTAATACATTTCTGAGAGCTAACTGGCTCTGCCCTTTCCTGAATTCATAAAAGCCTTGCTGAAATGAAGGTAATTAGCAAACGCATTGTTCCAAGAATGGTGTTGAACTTTCCTTACAGCACAGCCCTTTCACTACCACGTGTAGCCCCCCCCCGCCCATGACTGCTTTGCCACCTCCGGTTTGAGCCTGTGGTTGGATGAGTGGGCTTGCTGGTTCCACTGTTTTCTCTGTGAGAGAAACAAGCATGTGCTAGCAAACACCGTGGGTTTAGATGCGGCCTGAGCCATAGGTGTGGGTTTGTTTTTCTTTGGTTACTTGTTCCAGATACTTGCTTTGCTCCCAAATCCACTACGCTTCCGTGCATCATTGCCTGGAAGGTGGATAGGAAAGTAGCTTCGTATGAACCAGTGCTCCTAGCATTGACGATCTGCTCATTGTCCATTTGGGCACATGCTTGCGTGTGCCTATTTTTTTTTTTGACTGGGGCATACTTTGCCTGTAAAAGAAATGCTGACGGCCTCTCTCCAGCTGCAGTTCCTAGTCTTTATCTGCCCTTGTTTCTCTCAGGAGAGGGCAGCTTTGTGAGGAAACATTGCATTAAACACGCTCCAGCTGTTTCTTGCACCCAGTCTCAGCTTGAACAAGTTACACCAAAAGCTGTCAGAGGAGAGAAGCTTTAGATAAACTACAATACACAAAAACAAAATAACATTCAGAAGCTCTCCTTATTTTTAAAGGAACAATAAGAGGGACACCCTCTTATTTTTCAAGTGACATATACACATTAAAATATCTGCTCTGTGGCTGAGGTAAAATATGGACCACACAGATTCAGGGGTTGTTATGGCAGTTACTCTCTGGTGACACCGACAAGAAGGAGATTTCATTTCCAGGAAAAAGAGGAACATCAGCTTCAGAATCGCCAATGCCTCAACACTGAGCTAAGATCACCTTACGTCCTTCAGTTGCAAGAACAAGCCTGGGAAATATGAGGGGATGAGAAGCTTCTGGAAGGGAAAGGTCTATATATGACTCCAGGTTCCTGTGAGCAGCTGAAAAACCAAGATGCCTAAGAGGGCTGTATGTCGACATTTGCCATATATGACATATATAGCATGTAGGAATGAGGCCAGCTTTTCTGGCTGCTTTCAGTAAGCATACTTGAGGCATGTCTCTATAAGGAATTTTTCACCAGCCGTTTCCATTTTGGCTACTCAGCAGAACCCAAGTTGGTACCACTGGGAACACCTCTGCAGGCTTGATGCCTGCAGCCAGACCTTTTTGTTCTTGCTATTCCAAGCAGATTTACTTGCAAAAATCTTCCAAGCAGATTTGCTTGCAAAAAAAGGCAACACAAATTCCTCAGTTTCCTGTATGTGTTCAGCATTATAGTTGCAGGCGTTCAGCTAAAATGGTAGAAGCCTCAGTAGGAAAGGTATCACAGGGGACCTTTGCTCTGATGGGCTGGTATAGCGCGGTACAGAGCAAATGCAGGGCTGTGCTTTGACAAAACCTGTTTATGGGTGATAAAGACTTTTTACACCTTTACTACCAGTACTGTACATGCAGAAAACCACTCGTCCTTTTACTAAACCTGTTCGGACTGGCTGACTCTGAGTTGTAGCTATCCTGTTACTATCGGTGTAACTTTAAGTGAGCAGCTATTGCCTTAGGAATTGCTCCCTAGTGTCATTTTCCCCAACATTTATCATCACTTCACAGTTTTTAATGACATCTTCTTCTTATTTAAAGACAAACATATTCCACCTTTCCTAACAGGATTATGCTGTAAAACTGTAGTACTGGTTTCAATTTCAACAGACACAGCCAGGAACAGCTGTTTCTTACACTGGGTTTGGGATGAGTCTTGTGAAAATAGGAACTGTATATATCACACAGTAGAGTTCTAGCCATCAGCTGACAGAGCAGACCAGCTTTTCTCAAATTCTTGCAAATATATTTCTTTTTTTTCAGTGAAAAGACTCTTTCTGAAAAGCTAAGCTAGTTTCACACCAGCTGAAACCAAGCAGAAACAGTTTAGGAGGGCAGAATAGTAAGGAGGGTTCAAACCTGACTGAAACAAAGTTTAGCACTTTGTTTTCAGAACATTTCAGCAGTGAGTTATCCATATAGTTTTGTTCCTAGTTTTTAAAATGGCTTCAAAATCACACTTTTCTCTAGAACAATGAAACTTAATTGAGAGAAAGTCTAAGCCAAACACAAGAAACATGATTCAAAGGCCGGATTTTTCAAGGGGCTTTTCTCCTGACACCAAATTTTTTAACCTTTCTCCAGCCACCGGTGACCAGAACTGTAACTTTTCCCAGAAGAAGAGCTGGCACTAAATATGAAAATGTCTCATTTTGCATAATGGAAAAAAGAAGTAAAATGCCTTACTTCCTTTGCTGATACTTGCTCTTTGAATGGGACCATATGACACAGCTTCAGGCTTTGTCTGTTTATTTGCAGCTTGCTTGCTTCCCTGTCAAAGTGGAAGTCAAAAGCAACAAGGCAAAGTGGCCCTCTCAAAGCCCACTTATCTTCACAGGAAACTGGTTCAGGATTAAGCAAACCAGAAATCCCCACTTCCTTTTTCTAGAGAAATTACACGATGTTAATTAGAAGATGCCTGTTTCATTTTCTTCCACTGCCCTTGTTATAAGAAAAGGAGGAGGCAGGGCACCAAAGGGCACCTACCTTTTGCTGCAGTTAGTATTCCCAGGTTTTCCATTCTGTCACTTCTCTCCCCATAAATATCAGTGATGATACTTGGATGAAAATAGCATCCTGTTTTCCTTGAAGTTTGTTTGTGGTTGTGTAGGATATTCTGTACAATGAGAAGGTGGGATTTCCAACACTGGTAGGAAAGAGATGTTTTTACTGGAAACAATCATCTTCAACTCAGAGCTCATCTGCTGTGTGTGTGCCACCGTAGGCACATGTGCTGTATGGAAAATTAAACCAGTGGAAACTCAGCTGGAGTAAATCAGCTGGCTTCTCGGACCTTGCAAATAACACTGTGCGATGAGAAATTCTGGGAAATAAGCAACTGGGGCCAGCATTGTCCATCTCCAAAGCTGCTGCTGGGAAGGAAGAGAACCCCCTTACCACGAAGGGCCGTGGTGTGAGGCCTCCCCAAAAGAGGACAGCGGTGCAGAGCGGTGAGCGGAACCCTGGGAGCCAGTGCTCCCTCTCCCATCCTACTCCCGCAGAACGGTTACGGTAAACTGCAGCTCCGAGATCGGGAACCTGCCGTCCCTCTCCTTGTAGCAAAGTACACTGTAGCAAAGGAAGGTGCTGATTAGTTGTCTGCAATCTAAACTGCTGTTCCTTAAAATAAAAAGCCTTTTTTNGTCTTATCACCAAGGGCATGGTTTTCTCAAAGGTTATTTGGGAACCCAGAGTCCTGAAGCAGTCGTGTTGGCCCACTGCACGAGAAATACAGCTAAGCAATGAAGGAACTACAAGGTGCTGCATTCTCTACGCAATGTAACATGGACATTTAACTTAGTCCCAGAGCAGCATGAACCATGAAAGAGGCACAAAAATTGAAAATCCCAGGGGGTCAAGCCTAAAACAAGGCACGAAGAAGAAATAAGCATTTGGGGGGGGCATTCAAAAGGGACAGTTCCAACAGAAGATCCATTCAGCTGCCAAAATTGCGAGGTCTCTGCTGCTGGGCTCATTTGAACACGTAACCTGTGCTCACTGGTGTTAACTGCGTGACCAGTTCACTGACTTCAAGAATATCTTTAAGCACATGCTCAAGTGCTTGCAGAATGAGGGTCAGATGTGTCTCCTTTCGTGGGGTGCCAGTACATGGCAGAATGCAGGTGACAGAAGTATTTCAAACATCTCTAAAAGTATTGCATCCTTGTGAATACTACAAAAGGAAATTCATGTTTCTGGGCTCACAGGTGCATATGGTCACCCTGCTGTGGTCACCTGCCTGTTGTGCAGTGTGTCCCTGGCATATAAAATCCAAAGCTCAGGAGCTTCATTCAGCAGAGGGCATTTATCCTTTTTGTAGGAGGTTTAATCTTAGTCTAAGGGGCTTCAGGGTAAATTTTTTTTTCCCCCATTCAGCTCTGACAGAGGTGTGGTTCTCTCACCACAAGGATTTAGTGATGTCCTCCACGTCTGGGGATGTTAGAAATATTACACAGGCTGCTATTCTGGATCTCAAAAGTGGCCTTTGGCATTTCTTTGAAAGTTTGTCCCTGCAGAGGAAGACAAAGTGTAGGAAGATACCAGCTGGGAGGCACAGATAGATCCAGGGCTCGTCTCCAGTTGTGCTACAGTTACTATTATGGAGAGCAACTTCATCATAATAACAGACTTCAGTGATGCAATAAACTTCATGACACATACCCTATGGCATAAAACAAACGAAGCCAACTCTGCCTTCATAGACCTAGCAATTATTTTTTAAGTTCTCATTTGGGAGAGCCCAGCAACAGGTTTATAAGTGGAAAAAGAGGTTGCAGAAAGGAAAAGGCTAACCTGGAAAGAAGAAAATGAGAAGGAGGTAGAAAATTTAAAGCATATGGATCTGTTTTCTGAAGGAACTTGTTCACCAGGTTCTGGAGAGTGGATGTGAATGCAAGGAGAGGAGCTCAGAGGGTTCAGAGCAGGGAATTGATACCTCAGCTCACCATCAAGGTCCCAAAGGAAATTACTTGCGTGAGGAGAAGACAGAAATAGCTCTTTCCCTCGGTAGTGCTATAATCCTGGTCTGTTCTGGCTGGGAGAGGCTGCTCAGCTACTCAAGACTAAAAAGCTGTGATGTTGTGGATGATGACAACATGCAATTGCAAAAATCTGCATTTGTTTAATATCTAAAAATTGAGGCTGTGACTTTCACAAACAAACAAAACAACCAAACCTTAAAACAAGTAACTAGTAAACTGAGCACATCTTGCCTGGATTATGGAGATAACCCAATTAAAGAGTCCCACCGGCCTCTTTTTGCTGTTGGGCTGAATTTCCCCTCCCAGTCCCTCCGACCGCGGCTTGCTCTCTCAGCGGGCTTCCAGGTTTGCATTTATTGTTCAAACTAATCGACCTGTTTTGATAAAATGCGGAACAGGAAAAGGGGAACGCTGAGGCTTTTAGTTTCTGATAGGCGCCGTATGACATTGTTGTTGTCGCCAAAAAGAGCTGGATCCCGGCCGTGCCTGTCTCCTTGCAGCCTTGGTGCAGCCCGCAGGCCTCTAGGTGGTGCCTCCTTCTAAAGTTTAGTGCCAGGAGCTGCGGGAGCAGCAGCCTCCGGCTGGGTGTTTTTGGCCAGCAAGTGGTGCCAGCAGCCACATCACCCACCATGCCCTTCCCGTGGGTGGCAGAGGGATCAAAGCGGGCAGTCCTGCTGAGCCCTTTTCACCGAAGTATTGCTAGAAAAGTAGATTTGCTTTAGGCAAAGGAGCCACAGCTAGAACTAGAGGGATCCCCCCAGCAACGGGCATGCCTGCAGCTCATCTGGACCCCGCACACAGACTTCATCCAGAGCTGACCGAGACACCTTCGTTTAAAGGCGCTGTGGTTCAGGCCCCTAATCCCAAAGAAAACCATCCGTTGCTTTGCTTTGAGGCTGCTGAAAAGCCCTGTCATCTAGAGAACTGGTGTCTGTAAGGAGATGTAACCAAGTCTGTACCCTTTGAACTGAAGCGTTAGAAGAGATAAATGAAATGGGCAGACTTGTGGATCATCAGTGGGAGTGGGTGCCTATTTCTTTCCTGCTCTGCAGCCTATTTCACTAACCTGGGCTGTGTGAAGAGTCTGTGTGTGAAGCAGGAGCAACTGTTGGAAACACCTGTGGAGCAAAGGATGCCTGTAGATGGTATAGAGCTATTCCCTATCCTCCACTGTGAGGAAGGGCAATATTAGGGATTGGAATTGGAAAGATACACTGAGTTTATTATGTGTGGAGAAAGCGGTTCTTCGCGTTTCTCTTTACATCTTTGAGGTGAGGGGCATCCACCAGGGAGGTTCACAGCCTTGGGATGATCACAGCGCATGGTCTTCGTCTCCTTTTCTGCTATGCAACTAGGAAGAAGAACACACCCTCTGTTTTGAAGCAAACTATTTGGTACATGTAGCCACGCGAAGTCCAAATCAGCCCTGACATGGCTGATACTGCCAAACTCCCACCTACTCATCGTGTATTCATATATGTCCTCCTCACACTGGAATAACACAGCTCCCTGGCTCCTTGGGAAGACAGGAGCTGTCTTGGGAGGCTTGCTATTTTCTTTCCTGCTATATCCTCCTCTTCAGAGGAATGACAGTGCCCTGTATTTGGTACGGAAGGAAGAATTTGCCCTTGGGCTTCCTCCTTGCCCCTACAGGTTTCCATGTACTTACATTTAAGGAGGGGGCAAACCTGGGACAAAGGAGGAGGTGGTGTCACAGCTGGAGGGACATCTGAGGAGGGTCATCATGAGAGTACATCCCTGAAGCAGGACATGCCCAGTGGGAGGAGGGGGAGCATCTCTGACATGCACTGCTCTCCTGAACAGGCTAAAGGATTAGCCCTTGGATTTGTTTTTCAGATGATCCCATGCTAACAGCTTTGGGTAGATTTAGGCTGACTTCTCCACATTGAGTCCTTTGACCTTTTAATCCTTCTGAAATAACCTATTCCTCCCTCCACCCCCCACCCCCCAACAAACTCCCAGTCCCACCAGATCACCTTTTGTTGTTTTTCTCCTCGGACATGTTTTGAGAGCCTGCAGCAGCTTTTCTGGTGGGCTGGGTAATTAGCTGGCAGGTCTGGTTCCTTCCTTCCACTGGGCTGTACCTGGGGCTGTGGTTATTTCAGGGTGCTACTTCATGAGGATGTTAGACTTGCAATTTGAATTATTTTTTGGGTTAAATCCAAACTTAGGCTTTTATGATAAATAATAAAGAATACGTCTGACTTGTTTTCCCTTAATTTAGGTTCTTCGTCCCTCACCGCAGCTGGCAAACCCAAAGGGTTATGCAGTTCTAAAAGAGGAAGAAAAGAAACCTGAAAAAAAGAAAATTACAGCTGGTAACTGAGGCCAGATATAGCTGTGGTGTGGATGGGATAGGGAGGAAAAGGAGAAAGCTGGAGAGGGCCCTGGGGAAGAGATGGCTGTGGAGGTGATCACATAACTAAGATGAAATATCTTAAGGAGCTGGAGTATGGAGGAGCTCCTAAAATCACTGCAAGTATGGTCACCAAAAGCTGCGTGAGAATGTCTTTTGTAGGCCTTGATTCAGCTCACATAATTTTGAGGTCCTGTAGGAAGCAATGCAACTAATGGCACATCCATAGGGAGGTTCAGTCGGCTTCAGCCAGAGGATGAGCGCATGATGTGTTTTTTTCCCAAAGATGGGTAACCTGCTGTCTCTGTGGCTTCCTCTGCCATCGGTGGCTGAAATAAGAGGATTGTAAGTACCTCTTTAAAAGCATTTCACACTGGTGCAGTAGAGGAATAATTAGTCCATACATATTCTTCTGGGCTTAGGTCTTTATGCGGACAGATCGATATGCTTTCTTCTGCAGTTCATCTTCAAACTTCTGTGTGGAGGAAATGCAGGGACTGTGCAGAGCATTGTGTGGTGCCTTGCTTAAATTCTTATAGTTATTTGAGTTCCTTGTGAATTAATGTTGCCTTTAATGTTAAGTACATACTCAAGTTTTCCTCTCAAGAAAGATGGTTCAAGCATATTTGAATTGGAAAAATCCTTTTCCCCATCTCTCACAATTGCCGTATACGAAAACGAGTGACTGCATGGTAGGCTGACCTCTAGATGGCAAAATATACTGAGGTGTTTCCTTGGCTCTAGGTAAGAAAAGGTTAGCTCTCCAGCAGCATTTTCTCCCATTCTCCTCTAGGGAAAGTTTGTCGGAGAGGGAATACACAGAAAGGAAATTGGAATGCTGAGGACAGCAGCTGCACACATTCATTGTGTGATGGTGCAAGAACTGAACGTGGAGGAGGAGGAAGGCAATGCCCGATCCAACCTAAAACAGGGACACCTAAGGGGACAGAGAGGAGCAGAGTTATCTCAGTAGCTCATCCCACACCGCTGCACAAGGACACCACTGCCAAACTTGAAAAGTCATGGATATTTTTCTACACAGCCCAGAAAGTTTGTCCACTTTCCTTCTACAAGTAAAACTCTGCCAGGGTCACAGTTTCTGAACAGATTACACTCTCACGCAGTCGCTTTCTGTGTGAGTGAAGGCAGTAGCCAGTTCTCACACTCCTTTGCATACCTGTGAAGGAAGATGTCACAGACCTATGGCATTTATACAGACCTGCTGTAAGACCAAGGTTTTGGGCTTAATCACACATGATGCATGGGGAAATAAATTCCATCAGAATGTACAATATAAAGGAAACAGCTTTTTCACATCAGTCATGCTGTCCAGTGACTTGTCTAATTGAAAAACAAAACAAGTACAACAGGAAAAATCTTCACAAAAAGGTCCTAAGACAGGATGCTTTTTGCTCTTTCCAGGCAGTAGGGGAAATAGCCTGATTAATTCTTAAGGATATCTGCGTATGAAAAAAAACTTCTACAGTCTCTGCACCAAATGCAGTTAAATTAAGTATGGTAAATATCATCCTCAGCATTGTTAATATTTGAAAAAAACCCTGAAATTTTGGCAAGTCTTTGAAGCTTCTGCCCCTCTACTCCGCTCTGGTGAGACCCCACGTGGAGTACTGCGTCCAGCTCTGAAGTCCTCACCACAAGAAGGACATGGACCTGTTGGAGTGGGTCCAGCGGAGGGCCATGAAGATGATCAGAGGGCTGGAGCACCTCTCCTGTGAGAACAGTCTGAGAGAGAGTTGGGGTTGTTCAGCCTGGAGAAGAGAAGGCTCCGGGGAGACCTTATAGAGGCCTTCCAGTACCTAAAGGGGGCCTACAGGAAGGATGGGGAGGGACTCTTTATCAGGGAGTGTTATGACAGGACACGGGCTAACGGCCTCAAGTTGAGAGAGGGTAGATTTAGATTGGATATCAGGAATAAATTCTTTACTGTGAAGGTGGTGAGGCACTGGCCCAGGTTGCCCAGAGAAGCTGTAGATGCCCCATCCCTGGTGGTGTTCAAGGCCAGGCTGGATGAGGCTTTGAGCAGCCTGGTCTAGTGGGAGGTGTCCCCGCCCATGGCAGGGTTGTTGGAACTAGATGATCTTTAAGGTCCCTTCCAACCCAAACCAGTCTGTGATTCTGGGATTCTGGGATTCTGAAGCTTGTACCTTGAAGTCAAAATCCAAGAAGGGCTGAGCTGCCATGGGGGTCCTCAGTGGGATCCTGGAGAGTTTGTGACAACCAGAAGATGGGAAACCAAAAAGGCACATGAGATTTTGGGTTGAGTCCTCCCCCAGAGGGTTATCTCACCTTGCTCACCCTTTCCCAGGGTCCAGGTGCTACACTGTGTCCCCTTCAAATCCCTTGTGCATCCATTCAAATCCCTTGTGCATCCTATTCTGGCCTGGAATTTTTGTTAAGGGAAGGGTGTCATGCTGCCACACTCCCTTTCCACACACAGGGACAGCTCTGCTGGATCAGACCAAAAGCCTCCAGCATCAGCCCAAGGCAGATTCCCAGGAAACAGTATAAGAACAGGAAAAGTAATAGCTTGAGACATCCCCATGAGTCTGTGACTCAAAGGCTCCCTGAGCCAGAGGTGGTGCTTTTGAATATAGTGGCCCTCCATGGATCCCTATTCCACCGAGTTATCTAGTTTTCTGAAAAAGAGATGAGCTTTAGTGTTCACAACATCTTATGGCGAATTTCTGTGGCTCACTTGTATTTGGTGTGAAGAAAGTACATCCTTTAGTTCATTTCAAACCTGATGCCTGGTCATTGCTTTATGATCCTTAGTTCCTGTCATGGAGGACCATTACACACCTCCTTCCTGACACGCGGAGATTTGTAGACTCCTGTCACAGCCCTGCAGTCATCCCTGCCATACTGGGACTGGTTTCCCTTTCTTCTGTGCTCGTCCAAGTCAGAAGTAACACGGTGAAGTCTCCAGAGGCTGTACAGGAAGCACAGAAGAGAATATGGCTGTGCAGTTTCTTAATGCAAGCTCTGGCGTACACCTGCAATTTGGCCCTGAATCTGACACAAGAGATTTCCTTATGTTACACTTAAATCTATTTGGTGACATTTGTAGCACAGCAATAAACCACTGATCTTTTCTCCCCTGTCCAGAGGGAAGAGAAAACTGGCACCTGAGTGCTAAATCCATTTTTCAGTTTCATCAAGATATTGTTTCTGGTTTGAATGGTTTTTTGAGCTTCAGTTTTAGAAGTGTTCAAATTTACATCCCAAATGTCCATGCTCACCCAGAAATTCAATGAATTCAGGGGAAACAACCGGTCTCTGAACAGCTGTTAGTTTGGTTTTGAGTGCTTCAGAGGATCTTATTAAAATAATAAATTTCCATAGGAACTGCTACTGCAGCACTTTTCTTTTTTCTTTTTTTTTTTTTTTCAAGAGGGAAGTTATGCAAGGTCCCAAGGTCCACTGGATGATATCAGCACATCTGGACAGCTTGGAGACTGGGGAATTTTGAGGAAAGAAGAGACAAACAGAAGGGCAATGTCGGGGTTTTCTCAGCTTAGGGCAGGTAGTGGGATCCTGGAGAGAGAACTACAAACTCCGCCAGCCCCAGGAGGGCCCTGCCTGGCTCTCTGCTGCCCAAAAGGTCACTGAATTTGGCAGCCATCACAGACAGCAAATAGCGGCTGATTGCCGCAGTGGGAAGCGCAAGGCCAAGGAAATTCATTCGCGATTCCAGCACTAAATGCTTACTCCATGGCTACGGTTTGTATTTATGGTCTCGGGGATCTGTGGAGGGAGGGTTTGTTCCCCCTTTTGCCTAAGTAAGAAGTATTGCACAACAGGCAGGTGCCGGATGCCTTGGAGCAACTTCTGCTCAGTCCTGCTGATAGGAAATCCATGGGATGCAGCGTGTGGGCAGAGTGGAGCCTGCTGCGGCTGTTGCACCTTGCAGCTACCATACAGTGCCTCCAGATGCAAGCAAAGCTACTTGCTTTTTAGCTTAGACCCTTGTAGCACATATACCTACGACATCCCCATGAGGTTCACAAGCCCCCAGAACCTGAATGGTGGTGCATGTGTTAGCCCCTCTGGCCTCTGCTTCTGCTCATTGAAGCAAAGGTTCCTGGAAGGGCTGCAGAGGAAAAAAAAAAACCCCACAAATTGCTTTGGTTTAAGCTTCTGCACACATCTTCATGATATAACTGTTTTTCAATAGAGCTGCCTCTTAAAAACATAATTAGAGGTCAAATATTAATGGGCAATCCATGTCTTCAAGCGTAATTAAAAGTACTGATACAAAACTGCTTCTGTCCAGAAAGTTACTGTGCTTGGCTAAACTTTCAGGGGCTGGTCATTACTCTCAGCTATAAGAGTTACTTAAATCATGTCGATTCATAATCCTCTGCAAGAGAAAAATCAATGCTGGAGTACTTTGCTTGTGTAACAATGTACATTAGTGAGCCTGGAGTGCCTTCTCAATGAGATAATACCAAGCAGTTAAAATATGTAGAGAGCACCTCCTGAATTCATTATGAATCGATTTTCATCCTTTTAATATTCTTGCTTACAAAGGAACTCCTATATAACACACTGGCCTTTTTCTCTGCCAGTTCACCTTCTCCTTGGTCTTTGGGCTTGCTTTTTTGGTGCTCTCCCAGTGCAAGCTGGTGAAGGGAATTACAGCAGGAACAGCCTGTTGATCAGCTCTGCATAAACCGAGTTATATAAACTCAACATTAAGGTATCCACAGTTAGAGAGAAGAAGAAAGCAGAAGGAAATAGCTAATATCCCTTGCAATGATGAAAATAAGAACTTGCTATCAGTACTACAGCAATCTGCCCCTTCTTTCTCAGGTGGCTTCAGCTGGCTCTGCCTGGGAAAATGGGAGCTGGCTTCTCCCCTGCCTGTGGGCACGCATGCCTGTTACACTTCCTCCACGGTTTTCCAGACAGCTTTCTGGGGATAAAGTGATTTGACAGGATTTGGTAAAACAAATAATTTCACTCACAATCTTGTGAAAGATAAGGAGTTTAGGAGCCAACGATGGTGAGTCATGATTGCTCGTTAAAGGGTTAACTGCATAACTTGGGCCATGTCTGTTTGTGTTAGGCTTTCTCAGTCTGTACTATCTCTGGAAAAGACTTTTAGCAGAGGCACAATTATTTTTTTTTGCCAGTATAACTTACCTCAGCAGAATAACCTGTACCTGTAGGTCCATGCTCTCCAGCTTTGTCTGCTCCAGGTAATTTTTCTAGTGTAGCTGCATCATTCACCAGCCATATCTCCTTGCAAAATTTGTTTCTTCACAGCTCCATCAGGAAAAATATGTAACACAGGCTTGATGTCCTGTTCTACTTTTCATAGGCCACTATAACCGTACTCTACCTCAGTTCAATTTTCTAATAACCAGGGCTTAGGAAGCTTATTCTGCTCAATTTTTTGACAAATCAAGTGTGTGCTGAAAATTAGTACCTGAAGTACGCATGGCTTGCCTATGTACTATGGGACTGGGTCTTAGTTTGCTTATTTATAGACTATTAAATACAAAAATAGACTAAAGCATTTGTATGCAACAAAATATGTTTTGGATGGGACTAATGAGCATCTTTTCATGAGTTACTTTAATAGCATTAAATATCTAGGGATTGCAAAAACCAAGGGTTCCAGTGGAAAATGTTTCAACAGCAGATGATGAATCCTTCTAAAACAGTTTTTATGCTTTAAATCATAATTAAAATTATTTTAGGCAAAGCTGCTAATATACTGGCAAAGACACCATCCTTCTTTGACACTGCCAGATGTTTTGCTGTTACTTGAGCTGCAACATAGCGCGAAGACTGTATCTGTCATTTTGATAAATAATTTGTTATATTTTCTTCCATTCTCCCATCTCCCTCTTTACGTCCAGCCGTATCCTCCCTCTCCTTGACCTGGGCTGTGGGCTTGGAGTTTTACATTCAGGCCGTGGCTGCACAGAAACAGCCCCTGCTCTGAGTGGTGCTGCTGAGAGCCCTACCAAAGGCTCTGCTTCTTAGGAGGTGAACTGCTGCAGAGGCGTGCATCCATCAATGTGCTTTAGTAAGCACTGGTGTTAGATAAGGTTTCCAGCTGGAGGGGGAGGAATGCTGCTTTTCCCACCAGAAAATGCCTACCCACCCCAGGGGCTAAGGTCCATTTCTGCTGACATTTTCTGACATACCAGCGCTCTCCCAGGACGCAGGCAGAGGAAGCATCTTGAGACTTGGGCTCTCCTACACCCACAGGCAATTCTTGGAAAAGCCCCAATACCTTGGAAATTATACATGTGCTTCTGAAATCATGAGGTTTGATCCAGCATCAGTTATTTGCACAGGAAACTATGTTCTTCTCTGCAGTTAGAAGTCCGTGAAAGTTGTTACTCGTGCAGACCTCTCCTTTTCTCAGTCAATTTGATACAGTAAAAGTGATGACAACTTACGCAAGCAGTCTTCCTGGTACATGGGATTTTTTCTAAATAAGATATAGAGATGCATCATTTTGGGCCTCTGTTCTTTGGAAATTGCTCATGTACTCCATTCTTAATGAGGAGGCTAGGGAGTTTTTCCCTACCTCTATCTTAATATAAAGAAAAAGTTTAAGACAGCCTTTTCCTTTTCAGTGATCCATAAAGCACTGTATTTGCAAATTCATGCCCACGTCAGATTATTTTTATCATTACAATTGGTCTCCCTGTGGAATTTGTTAAGATGTTGCTGGCTATTTTCATCCTTCACATGAAAATGAATCTACTGGGTATCACAGAGCTCAGTTATTATGAGTTTTTTTGATGAAAGACTTAAATTGCATCTGAGAAATACAAATTACAGGGCCTAATGTTCCCCCAGAGATTTTAATTTAATACACAAAAGGAGCCACTCACTCCCTACTAAGGTCATTACAAGAAAATATTTTTTCTAGCCAACAGAGTAATTGGGACCACTGGAGCTTTTTCCCCCCACCCCCTCAAGAAAAAGGATGGGTCAATTTTGGCTGCCTCAGAAGGTTTATAACTTTTGTGAGTGATCATGCCTAAGATGAATTTTGTTGTTGTTTCTGTACAGAACAAAGAACTCGTGAGAGCTCCTGTTCGTGCTGCAATCGTTGCTTGGGGTAGTGGCCTCTCCCTTTGCCGTTATGACATGGGGCTGGAGGAAACCACTGAGGTCGAGATCCCCATAAGCGCAAGTACACAAACCACAGTGCCAGCCTCACCTCCCTGCACCACACAACCCCTTGGGAAGGGAAAAAACCCTCAGAAACTGTAGTGGGTCAATGAGAAAGACCCACTGTCCCAGGAGGCTGCCCATGTCATAAGCCCCCGAAGGGGTTCATGGCCAAGGTAGTTGGCTGCCATTGGACAAACTCATGGAGCTGATTCCACCCATCTGCTTTTCCATGGTGACTGCTCTGTGGAGATCTGAACTTTAGGACCAGGCAGTCTAAGGCAGATCCAGCAAAGTCCCCGTATACTCGTTTTAACTCCAGGATAAACAAACGTGTGCTGAGGTCACCCCCAAGTTATGGCAGCATGGGAGTCAGAGGGATGTCGGCAGGTCAGGCCGCTGGGTCAGGGAAGATGATCCCACTGCAGTCCCCGCTGCAGTCCCATTGACCTCAGCGACTCAGCTCCTATGCGTGGTTAAAATTTAAACACTTGCGTAAGTGGTTTGCTGAACCCGTGCCAGAAAGATCAGTGTCTTGCAGGACTGAGCCCATTAATTCTTGCTCTCTGAGAAGTATGGGGGGGAACAGATGAGCCAGAAAACTAGACAGCTTCGGACTGTTTGATCCAATGAGAAGGGCAAATTCCAAAGTCGAGGAACCCTCATGTGCTTTGTAAGAAAAAAAAAGACAAAGAGAGTTCAGGGTTTCCATACTGCAACTGTGCTTGGGGCTATGGTAACCATAACTTTGCAAGGATGCAGGATATTTTTGCACAGCAGAGCAAGCCAAGACATTATTCACCATGCCAGTTTGTAGGCACAGATTATGTGTATCACTAGTGTGAAATTCAGCCTCTAACTTCTAACTTGAGAAAAACTTTCCAAATACTCATTTTTTTCTCAATCTCCTAATGAAGAACAAAGCACTCAGGAGAACAGGCAGCTAGGAGGCACGCTCATTCCCTGCATGCCACTAAACTTCTTTAACAGAAACAGATGATAACAAGTATACTAAACCCCAGAACAAAAATATGCCTCAAACAAAAGCAATATACTTCCAAAACAAGGCCCTCAACCACACAGGTTTCTCCCAGTGGGTAGAGGCTGCGAGAACAAACAGATGACACTTGTTAGTTGCGTCACTTAGCTGCACGCCCGGAAAGCGCTCAGATCTGATGGTGATGCTGATGACACTGTAAGACCCTATGCAGAACATAAACGCTGCGCTGCAATAAAGGCTTTCACAATGGCATAGATGGAACCATTATTTTCCCCCAGGGTTTTAGGCACTGAATTCTTTCAGGAGCCATTTAATTATTTTGTTTTATTTCTGCTCAATCTGTACAGGAAAGCTTAGTGAAAGGACTGTTCATTTTGACAAGGTTCCTCAGGGAAACCTCGAGACAAAATAGCAGTAATTTCTTCCTCATATAACTCACCAAGAAAAATAGCAGAGGAAATAAAGGGGTAATAACAGAAAGGGGAAGATTATCTTTTAAAAGCAATTGCTTGATACCAATACACAGTGAATGTATTTAATGTCATAAACATAGGTTTACTTAGGGAAGACATGAGGAAATGTCAGAAGCAGAGAGACTCTTATAGCTAAAATGAAATTAAGACTGGCAAGTGTAAGAGGAGAGGGGAGGGAAGAGGAAAGAGAATCCCATTAGGGATGGTCTCACGGTCCTGATGAAGACTTAATAGTTGGATCCCAGCTGTATGTTTCTCACAGATGTTGGGCTGCCAAAGCACTTGCTAATATGGGGGCTTGACTGCCTTTCTTCCTCCTTAGAGGGAGCCAGTTGAGGCAGAGACCTGTATATATAAATACATGTATGTCTCTGGTGTGACTTTGTTTACAGAGAAGAGACAGGTTTTAAAGTCCTTCTTCCCTGAACCACGCCAGGGCTTTATTTCCTTTGCTCTGAAATATCCAGGCTTGTTGACCCCCAAGCTCTTTACCCTAGCGGTCCCTCCTTTCTTCCCGTCCTCTGGACACACTCCTGACTCTGATGACACCTTCCTTCTTCCAGGCATAAGGACACCAGCATTCAAGGCCTTGGCCTGCCACCGGTGGTCCTCTCTTCGCAGGCCTGTCCCCATGTCCCAGCTGATAGCCGTGTGTTGCTGCCTGGGGGAACTCGACCAGGGATCCTGCCAAGCCCTGTGAGATCATAGAATCATAGA
>VWZL01001616.1:0-23766 GCA_013396915.1 Stercorarius parasiticus
GTGTCGATCCTCGCTCTGTTACGCTCAGACCCAGCTAGATTAGTTTAAACATGGTATTTCCCCCTTTCTTTCATTTCTTTTTTTCCCCCTCTAGCTTACACTCCAGAGCTGGAGTGGGATTTCAGGTCTTTCATTGACCGTCACAGAGGAAAAATTGCCCAATAGCTGGTTTGGAAGCCACGTGTTGGAATGCTTGTACAAATAACCGTGTGGTGGTTCTGTAATGGCAGTTACTATAATGTGAGGTGATTCCTGCCTGGGGATGCGGTCTCTCCTCTCCTCGGCTTTGGGGGAAAGATGGTGATTTTGGGGCCGTGCCCTCTGTCGCCGTGGGTGGGATCAGCCTTCCCGGTGCTGCTCCTCGCCTGAAGGTCTACTCTCCTGGGCCGGCTGATGCGGCTGTTTGGCTGTGGTGTGAGTCAGCAGCCGCATCACTCTCTGCTTTCAAACTAATGAGCTTAATCCGTCCCAAAATCAGAGGAGACTCTCCAAAGGAAGAAGTATTGCAAAGGCAATCTGTCGTGGTTTGTCCCTCCATGAGATACTTCATCTTCCCAGGATCCCTGAGGACTTGGAAGATTTTAGCTGTTTATTACCGCTAGGACCTGGGAGCTGAATGCTTGAAGTGTCCTTTCCCCTTTCCTTCAGTTCTTGCCGTCTGGGGGATGCAGACCCTGTGCTCTGCTGATGACAAAAGCAGAATTTGGTTTTTTGGGGGGAAAAAAGGCAACCAACAAGAAAACAAGCCCTGCAGAGGGGCGAGTGGTGTAAGGACACTACTCAGGTCCTCCTGGGCCATCCCCATTAAGCAGAGTGGGCTTGGGGGTGTGATGAAAGGAGCAGGGTGATGCTGCTGTGAACACCTTACTTGGTGCCTTCTCCGTCCTCTACGCAACCTGCCAAGGACTTGTGTGGAGTAAACCCCGTCATGGGATCCCTGCTGCTGGTCGCTTGGCAGCGCTTGTGGCTGCTGAAAGCCTCTGTGTATGAGGTGGTGTGGAAATTGTACGTGTACCAGCCAACATCCCCTCTGTCTACACAGTCACCTCCTGGGCTCTGGCCCTTCAGCCGGGGCTCGTGTCCTTGTGCCCCAATGAGGTTCTCTGAGACCAGCCCATGGGGAGAAACAGCCTGTTAACACTGTGCTCTGCGTGAGCAGTTGTGTGAGAGCTGGGCCTCGCTTCTCGTTAGGAAATGGCCTTTTGGAGGTGACAAACTTGCTCTTTCCCGTGCTGATGAGCGAGCGCATGTGCAGTGTGAGTAATGCCCTGCTGCCCTCAGCAGGGCGGGGGGACACTCATCATCGGGCTTCGCACAGTTGTGACACTGCTGGCTGCCCCGTGACGTGGTCCTCACTCACAGGAAGGATGTGGAGGGTGCTCAGTCCCCAGGGCTGTCTCAGACCTGGCCTTACATAGCCAGTGACCATGGGTCTATTAGGAGCAGAGTCTCCTCGGCTGGGGATGGCAGGGGGGTGTAAGGGCACAGCAAACACGAAAACTGATGCTCTTTTAGTGATTGCTCATGCTAGAGGCGTGGAGGGGATTTATTTTGTTTCCAAAACACATGGGCATGACAAGTGATGTCGTTTGGTGCTTTGAAGTGTTACACGGGTGGCACTGGAGCCTTCCCTCCCCAGGGGCCACCTCTCCCTGGCACTGTGTCCCTGGTGCCCGATGGATGGGAGGGAAAGAGCACAGCTCTGGGGAGCCGGGGGAGCAGTTCCTGTGAGACCCCGCATCTGGAGCACTGTCTCCAGCTCTGGGGCACCAACAGCAGAAGGACACGGAGCTGTTGGAGCGGGGCCAGAGGAGGCCCCGGAGATGCTGGGAGGGCTGGAGCCCCTCTGCTGGGAAGACAGGCTGAGAGAGCTGGGGGGGTTCAGCCTGGAGAAGAGAAGGCTCCGGAGAGACCTTCCAGCCCCTTCCAGTCCCTAAAGGGGCTCCAGGAGAGCTGGGGAGGGACTCTGGATCAGGGAGGGGAGCCATGGGACGAGGGGGAATGGTTTTAAACTGCAAGAGGGGAGATGTAGATGAGATCTGAGGAAGCAGTTCTTTGCTGTGAGGGTGGTGGGACGCTGGCCCAGGTTGCCCAGAGAAGCTGTGGCTGCCCCATCCCTGGAGGTGTTCAAGGCCAGGTTGGGCGGGGCTTGGAGCAACCTGGTCTGGTGGGAGGTGTCCCTGCCCAGGGGATCTCTAAGATGATCTTTAAGGTCCCTTCCAACCCAAACCATTTTATAGTTCTATGATTCCCTC
Organism: Stercorarius parasiticus; assembly: GCA_013396915.1. NCBI lineage: Eukaryota > Metazoa > Chordata > Aves > Charadriiformes > Stercorariidae > Stercorarius > Stercorarius parasiticus. The sequence continues at coordinate 2,256 of VWZL01001616.1, forward strand.
ATGGTGGCATCCATCAGCTCCCCATGCGATGGCCAGGCGCAGCCCTGCCACCTCTCCCACAAGGGACACCCCAGCCCCATCTTGGTCCTTTCCCAGTTGGGTGTTGCCCTTCCAGCCGCCCCAGAGGTGGGCTCTTCTGCTGCTGGTGACGGCTACACCTCCCCATGCGATCAGGTAAAGTGACATCTGGCAAAAACCACCCCTACCCCCCCCCCCTTCTCTCCCCAGCAGCGCCGTGCTGGCCATGGGGTGGTTATGGGGCAACCCCCTCCCCGAGCCCAGCTTGGCCGTCACCACTGCAAGGCCCTTGAAAGAAAGCAACAGATAGCAAGCTCAGGCTCTTGTTAGCTGGATATATTTCTCTTTTTTGTTGTTGTTGTCATCGTTGGGTGGTTGGGTTTTTTTCACAGAACACTTTGCAGTAGAGGACAAAACGTGGTGTCGCAGCCCCCGGCTCCGGCGCTGGCACCGGCACCTCACCCCGGCACCTCACCCCGGCACCTCCCAGCCCGCCTCTTGCCCCTCGGCTTTCACCGCTTTCCTTGGGTGATTGGTTTTTATTTTTTTCTCCTTTCTACCTTTTTTTTTCTCTTTGGGGTTTTTTTTTCCTTTTTCCTTTTTTTTTTTTTCTTTTTAAACATTTCTCAAGCTTTCTCCGAAGGAATGGCCACTGGCTCTCAGCTAGCAGAAGGAGACTACGGAAGAGCTCTGGGACACGTGGGATGGTTTCCTTCTCCCGCCTCGCACTTGGTCGAGATCGTTTTCCAACTCGTTTTTTATTAAAAAAATAAAAAAATGCTCCAACTATCAGTTTTACAAGGCATACAAAATCTCTAGAAGGGAAACACAAGCGCAAGGTGCTGAGGTACGAAAACCTGAGGTAGTTTTTTGTGTGTGTGTGTGTGTCTGCGTGTGTAAGATGGGCTTGGTTGGTTGGTTTTTTTGAATTTTTTTTTTTAAAAAATGGTGCTTGTTGGTTTTTTCCCAGCCCTGGGCCGACAACCTCTTGTAAATCTGTTCCCCACTCCACCCCGCCTTTTCCCCTCCTCTCCCTGCAACAGGGATCTTCCCTGCCCAAAGCGGGCAGGGCTGGCGCTGCCTGTGGTTTTCCGGGGATTTGGGTGCTGAGCGCGGCTGTGTGGCGCGGTGACGGAGAGAGAGGGGACAGAGGGACAGGCGGGACAGAACAGATGCAAACCCCACTTTTGGACTCTGTGAAGCAAAGAGGAAAGGGTGTGTGAAGGAGAGATTCCTCTTTTAGGAGACGGTATCCCTTCTGTTGGCTCATACAGGCACTGCTCTTCTCAAAGCCCTTAAGAAATCGCTTTTTAACACTCTTTTAATTATTATTTTCTTTTCCCCTGCTGGCAATCCTACAGCTCTGCCCTACTGTGCATTAGAGAACCAATGGACTAGCTCCTTTCCTTAAACGTATAGAAAAGCTGGCTTTTGCTAAAAAACAAATGTCCCCCTCCCCACCCCTGACCCCTCTGAAATTAAAAAAGAATTAAAAAAAACCGAAACGAAACGTTCTTACAAAACTTAAAAATCGGCGTTAGTTTCATTATCGATATATTAATTCTAAAAAAAAAAAAAAATTTAAATTGATGAGCGCCGCGCTGTGCGCTGCAGCCCCCCCCACGCCAGGGGGAGCGCCTCCGGCCGTGCCTGGGTGAAATGGGTGTCTTTTAGGAAATTAAAAAGAAAATTAAAAAAAGAAAAATAATAAAAAAAAACCCAAACAACAAAAAATCTCTCTCTCTGCCTATGTTAGTCCAACTAAAGGGATAGCGTCGGGAGGCGACGGAGTAAGGGGGAGGCTGTGGGATGGAGAGAGCCCTCCCCGTACCCCTGGGCTGCGCAGCCTCCCAGCACCCCGGCCACGGGGATGGGGCCTCGGGGCGGTCTTTGGTTTGCTCCCCTGACCTGCTGGGGGGGTCCGGCGGCGGGGTTACATTCATCGGGCGGTGCTGGCCGGCACGGCGGGAGCCTCACTTGCTGTGCTGCGAGGCCGGGGCTCCCTGAGCGTGTTTCTGCTCCTGCTGCTTCACCTGCTGTACGATTTCCCTGATCTTGCGCTGTGCAGTCTTGAAGGTCGGGGGGGGGAAAGAAAAAACAGGGGTCAGGGTGGGCACTGTGGGCAACCTGAGGATTTTTTTCCCCCACTGGAGCCGCAACTGAGCATCTCACTGCTCATCACCCTCCCACGTTTAATTACAGGACGTGCACATGGCTCGGCAGAGGCGTAATTAAGGCTGGGCTAAAGAAGGTTAAACTCTGCGCAGGGTTTGAACTTGTGCTTCATCGCTCCTCGGGAGCCTGATTTTTGGGGTGCCGCCATCCCGCTGCAGCAGTCAGGAGCCAAGGTTGTGGTACCCAGGAGCTCCCTCCCGGCGCTGAGCCCAGGGAGGAGCCGATTCATCCCCAGGTGCCACCGCGCATGGCCTCTAAGACATGTATTTTAGCTAGATCAAGCCAATCTTTAATTTTAGTGCGAGCACAGCGGGGGAGAGCTGCCAGAACACCCTTAGCGCATCCTGGGGGCACGGGAACCATCAGAGAGCAGATGCTCAGGGCTCGGGGCTGCCCGTCATCCCAGCAGCTTTCCTTGGTGGATAAAACTGGCCGGGAATGTTGGCAAAGCCACGGCCAACCCTTACCTGACTGGCAAAGAAATGCCCAATGATTTTAACAATGACCTCCTCGTTCTCGTCCGGGGTTTGGTCTCGTGGCACAATGACTTCTGCACTCGTTAAGTTTTGCAGTTCGTTCACCTGCAGCAAATGAGAGAGCCCCTGGGTGGGGTTTGTTGGGGAAGAGCCAAAATCCTCCGCTGCCGCTGCCGGTGTCACCCTGGCTCCTGAGGGTCACACCCTGTCCCCGCCCTGGGGACGGTCACCATCCAACAAGAACCACCACCAGGACATGCGGGTTGGGGTCAAGACATTGCTGTGACCATCCCGCCCCCTGGGCTTTGCGCCCCGGGGCAGGCAGGGGTGATGCCCAGTTCTGCAGCCCCAGGGCTGGGGCGGGAGGGGCACCCCTGCACCCCCCACCTACCGTCTTGCCACCTTTGCCTATCACGCGACCAGCAGCGAAGGAAGGCACCTTGATGTGGGCTTCAAGCTTCACTTCTTCTTTCGGGTTAAAGAAGTTTTCCTCTTTCAGCTTCCCAAATATTCGCCCCTGGGCCTGGGGAGGAGACGGAAGGGAAGTAAAACCAGCGGGCGGGCGGCCGTCCTGGCAGTGCCCCCCCGCCCCGGCCCCGAGGGTGATGATGTACCAATGGCCGGCAGTGTCAAAGCCATGGTACCACCGAGCAAAGGGCTGCCCTGGCACTCAGGGAGCCAAACCCAGGCGGGCAGTGCAGCGGCGACCAAAGGGATGCTCTCGACTTGGCCCGTGGCATCGCCCACCCCCCAGTCACAGCCCCCACCCCATGCCCAGCTCACCTTGAACTGAGCCTCGGGCGGCCCTGTGATGATGACCATCCGCTCGCTGGCGTCGGGACCTTCTGCTGGGGCAATCTGCAGAGGGATGGGGGAGAAGGAGCATTAATTCCGCCCCTGCTTTGGCAAGACGTCCCCGAAGTGGGATGTCCCCCCATGCAATGGCATCCCCCCATACATGCAGGTGATAACCAGGGTGTTGCAGGACTGGCCTTCTACTAATTTGGGGAGCAAAACCCCTCCCTGAGGATCCCCGTTTGCCGCCGTCGGCAGTAGGAAGGGGAAACCGAGGCACGAAGTGCAGGACCAGCCCTGCAGCACCCTGCTCACCTTGATGGAGGCACCTGCAAACCGCGCCAGCTGCTTGATGTGCTGCCCCTTCTTCCCGATGATGGCCCCCACCGCCTGCGTCGGGATGAACAGGTTCACAACTTCCTGCTCTGGCAGCTGCGAGGGCAGGGAAGAGCGAGAGGGTCAGGGGACCAGCTGGACAAGGGACAAGGATGGTGGCTGTCCCCTTGCCAGCATCCCAGGGCAGCGGTCGCCTGCCCTGGCCCCATGTCCACCCTCCCAAGGTGCCCGAGCGAAGATCTCATGGAGAGTGGTGCCAGGCACTTACAGGGTGCTGATGGGGGAAGGCGCCGGATGGGGGGGCTCCGTACAGACCCGAGAGATACGCCGAGGAGCTCTATGGCGGGAGAGAAAATGAGGGTCAGTGACAGCCCCAACCTGCCAGCCCCTTCCCGGCCACCCCCAGCCCGACGCGGAGCAGTGTGCCACCAGCGTGAGCCTGGCGGGGACACGGGGACAACCCTCCAGCCCCTGACACCTCCCCTCCAGAGAGCACAGCGGCACCTGAGGGTGCTTCGGGGTGAGCTGCAGCCCCGATCCTACGCCTTCAGCAAAGCACAACGGGGCTGAGAGGTGGATGGGGGCTCCCAACTGCCCCCAGTCCCTCCCCACTGCCATTTTACATCTGTACCCTGACAGCAGAAAACCAGCCCCTACAGCCTTTCAGAGCAGCCACAACCCTGGAAAGCCAAAACCATGCTGTAACCACCAGCGGACCCCTGTGGAGAAGGTGGGGGTTTGGTGGGAACTGAGCAAAACGTCTGGTTTGGCTCCGATTTCCATCACCAGTTCCCTTCTCTAGTTCCAAGAGAAGAAAAAGCCAAGGCTGAAGAAGATGTTCCCCCAGGACCTGGGCTGGGGCTGGGGTGAAAGCAGCCAAAAGCAAGGGGTGCGTGCCAGCACCCCAACCCAACTCAACCCAACCCCACCCCTCTTCAACTCTTCCATGTCCCAAATACATCGGACACTTTTGGCAGTAGACACAACTCTCTCCTGCTCTGGATTCCAACAAGTGCAACCAGATGCTACCTGCAAACCACCATTTCTCAGGTGGAGGAGCAGACCCAGCTCCCCTGCCCATGGCAGGTGCCACTCTCGCTCCCAGCCCTCTATCTGAACCTTCTGCATCAAGGTTTTGTGCTCCTCCTCACACCAAGGAGCACAAAATGCTCCATGTCCACCCTTTGCTACTGGCCATGGGTTACTCCATGTCTCCTACACCAACGTGTCCTCTCCTGCCCAGCCAGTCCTTGCGGCTGGGGTGGGCACTGCCCCTGCCCAGTTCCCCCAGTTCACCATGCGGCTCCTTCCTTGTCCTCCATCCTTGCCAGGTCTCTGAGCTCCAGAGTTGAAGCTACAGCCACCAGCCCCAGGTCCTGCTGAGGACATGGTCAGAAATGACCACTCTGAGGTGTGAAACACAAAATATTTGGGGGGAAGGAGCTGCCACAGAGCCAAGCTGGTTTCCTATTAGTTGTTTTTTTTTTTTTTTTTACCTGCTTCTTGTTTTGCCATAAAAAATGATGTCAGAGGCGATCGCTGCTCTTGGCCTCAGCAGGGTGGCTTGAAAAAGGCCCCACAAAGCTTTGGTGTGAAGGAGCCCACCTCAAACGCTCCTTTTGGTTTGCCCAGCTCCTCTCCATCACACCAACAAAATCTCAAGCAGATGTTCCCCAAGGCTGTGCTTGCTCGGGCAGCTGAGGCAGGCAGCTCATCCTCCCCTCGGCGGTGTACAAACAGACTGACCGACCCTCTCGGTGCCCTCCGTGGGCCACTGCGCCCATCACACTCATCCCCTCTCCCCCCCCCAGCCCCGCAGCACCAGCCTGGCACTCACCGTTCTCCTCCGACCACTCTGCTGCTGGCGTCGCCAGGAAAAGAAAACAGCACAAGTAAATCAACCCGCGCGCCCATCACCGTGTGGCCAAAGCTTCGCAGCAGATGTATTTAGAGACTAAGGCAGAGAGACTGCAGAGCCCCACCATCCCAAGGGTGCTCTGCAGGTGCTAGCGGGTTGGGGATGGACCTTCTCCATCGGCACTTTGGCCGACGTGTCTTCCCAGTGCTGGACTGTCCCTGCCTGCGTTGCAACCTCAGTGGTTTTTGAAGCAGCTTCCCAGGCTTGCTTTGCCCCAGGTCACAGGAGCCACAGCACCCCAAGAAAGGGGAAACCCCTCACCTGCGGAACCAGGTTAGGATCAGCTCCCAGCAGGTGCAACCCTTCAGCTGCCAGGGCAGGGACCAAGGCTGACAGCTGCACAGGGCGCGCGGCTTGTCCCCTTTCACACCATGCTCCCCATGCCCTGTGGCGATGCGATCATGTGGCCACCGGGACCAGACCCGCAGGGCACAACAGAGTCCACACCACCACAACCCAGTGGTGGGTTTGGGCTCAGGACTGAAGACCATCTACATGGTTTTTCTGTGCTGGCATTGGCACAGGCTGTCCAAAGCCACCTGCAGAGAGCAGCACCCTTGGGACACAGCTAGTCCCTAAGCACAGGGGAAACCGAGCTCAGCACAACATGGGGATGCAGCTGATCTTCCCGGGGAGCTAAATCCAAGGAGGGACAAGCCACGGTCATTCACGGTCTTCTCCGCTTTGCTGCTATGATGTGCGTCTTCCCCAAATGGCCAAGACTCAGAGTTCTTGTTCAAGGCTCCCCATGAGATGGCTCCTATAGCTATGGTGTCCACCCAAACCCAAGAGCTACAGCAGGAGAGTCTAGAGACCACTCTGCCCTCAAGAACAGGACCCCCGTACCTCAAAATCTCATGCACTTACTGCAAACGGGTGGTACGGGGCAGCCGCCGCAGCCCCTCTGGCCCCTGGAGTGGATGGGAGCATGGACAGTCCCGTCGAGAAGATGCCCAAAGCACTGAGGTTCAGTCCAGGGATCAGGTTGGCTTGTTGCTGGGAAAGCAAAGACATGGAGAAACGTGTAAAAGACAGAGTTGGGTTTTTGGAGTTCTCACCACATAGTGTGGATGTGATGGGTGAGGGCCAACCCTTGCCATAACAGATCAACACCCCCCCTGCCCCAGTTTTCTTCTGGCCACCTCAGCAGTGGCTTTAAAGCAGGGATGTCCCAGGCGGGAGGGCTGGGGGCTTACATTGACGGCCACCACGTCGTTCTCGTAGGCCTCTCGCAACTTCTTCATGATCTCCACTTCAGCATTGGAGCACGCTTCCGTGCTGCCCTTCACTGTGATGGTCCGCTCGGGGTTATAAATGGTTAAATCCTGCAAACTAGCCCACGGATAAAACCAGAGACACAGTTACATTTTCTTCCAAGTCGAAAAAAAAAAAGGAAAACTCAGATGAGGCTACCTCCCCAAGACCATGTAGAACCATGGGCCCTCTCCCTGCCCAATGTCAGTGTCCACCTGGGATGGAGAACGTCCACCCGGGATGGGGACCATGTATGGGAGGACGCAACTGCTCTGTTTTCTGGCTCCAGTGCTGCCCGTATCATGTTGGATGGAGGGGGATGGCTTAGCATTCATCAGGACTTACGGGGAGATGGTGATCTTCGTGCCTGTGTCCTGCTCAATCTTCTTGAGGTTGCGGCCCTCCTTGCCAATCAACCTCCCCACCAGACTGTTGTGTGCTAGGATTTTCAAGGGAATCTCTTCTGTTCTGAAATGGATTAAAAAAATAAAATCTAATGGTCCATCTGGCCAGGAAAACAGCTTTCAGCAACAGGCACTAATGATGTGGTGGAAGGAGCAGAAGAACCACCACCATTTCCCACCACCGCATCTCCTCAGCTTCTGGGGATCGGGAAGTCAGGAACTTCCCAAGCCCAACGACACGTCTATATTTCATGAGGTTTTGTTCTCCAAGTTTGCCTATGTGCTCTTTGTACCCACCTGAGCTTCTGGTCTCTACAACACTGCCAACCACATCATGGAGAAGTTATTAAGTGGTAAGTTATTAACTGACCCATGACTCCGTCCTTCGAATGCCAGCAGTTCTGTCAGGGGGTGGGAGGTGACAGAAGTGGAGAAAAACTCCACTGATGGCTGAGCTTACCTCCCTTTCTCCAAACCTGCCTGTTTTGCTGAGCCAAGGACACTTACGATTTAGTTTCATCAGCTTCCTTCTGCATGATATCAAGGATCATGCGACACGCTTCGGAGCACCCCTCTGGCGTGGCATGGATGGTGATGGGCTTTTCGGCAGCGCCAGCATTCTCCTTCCGATGGATGTCAACCCTACAGTGAAACAACCAGCAGAGAGAAGCCCCCTGAGATGCGTCTGGTGTCACACAAAGGCTTTCAAGAGCTCAGGAGCTGAGCTCGCTATTCACAGAAAAGCTCATTTCAACACCTGCTCAAGCTTTGGGGTGAACCTGGGTCTCACTGATGTACATCTACCATCACCTGGTCTCATGCAAGCCTAGGCAGCGTTACACTTCAGTTGGTTTAGATCAGATTTGAGCTACGTTCACCTTCATAACTTGAGGTCTGCCTAGGAGCTGAGGGATGTCAGTCAACGTCAAACAATGCCATCAAGAGGGGGGACAACAACTCCTCAACTGGACAAAGCCCTGAGCAACCTGGTCTATCATCTTTGACACCAGTCCTGCTTGGAGCAGGAGACCAGATTAGAGGTCTCCAGAGGTCCCTTCCAACCTCAGCCTCTCTCTGCACAACACCCGAGGCTGTCCAGTGACCAGCAGCTGCCACAACCATTGCGTGTCCTTCAGGACAGAGAGACAACTTACCCGTAGGCAGCGTTGTCACAACACGGAGGCATGCGTCAACAACAGCGCTTGTACTCACGCCCTTCCATGGGAGACCAGAAAGCTCTCCCTTGCGCACCGGCAGGGACCGTGCTCTAGCTCCTCTGGTACTCCCCTCAGCTCATGGCGGGGAGGAGGCACATGCCTCCAGCTCGCTCCTCACCGCTCAACCGTACCTGGCAAAGGCCCTGAGAGAGAGGGAGAGAGGAAAGCAGGGTAGGAGACTCCCATGTCAACCACACGTCTTCAAGAAATCAACCTTTCCATCTTCTCCATGGGAGTCTGTGCACTCTTCCCACTGGAGGATGATGCCGTGCAGCCATCCTGCCATCGGCCACCACCTCGGGGTCCCTGTCACTGCGGCAGCCAGAGCTGGTCTGCGTCAGATCTTCTGAGGAAGGTGCTGTAGTGACTGCTCAGCCACTCAGTGAATGGCACCAGTGCTCAGCGCTCAGCTCCAACATGCTGCCCTCCAGCCACGTCTATGTTTTTGAAAGAGGTCCCCATCCTGACTGGGATCATTCATGGATGCTGCTGTGCATGCACGGCCAAGGGTTGTGGTGCAGTCACCTGTAGCCAGCACGACATTTGGATGCTGCAGGGTCATGGTGGGTTTGCACAGGTCAGCTCTTCCAGGAGCTCATGAACCATCGTGTTGGAACAAGGACATTTCATCTACAGGTAGAGGGGGAGCAGCTGGGTGAACCTTCCCTGAGATAAGGGAAGAGCCTGACACCACCAGCCTCGAAAGGGAACCCACGGTTGAAGAGGGAATGAAGACAAGAGTTTGATCCCCTTTGCAGGCTACATCTCTCCAGATCTCCTACAGCTTCAGTCAGAGCAGCTCAGGCAGGAGACTGGTTCTGCCTGGACTGGATAAAGAGGTGCTAGAGACAAGAGCACCACCAGGTTATGTCTACAGCACACAGTGACCCAGTTGCATGCTGTCACTCGCATGTAACACCCTCTAAGGCGCTCCCAGCTGTGAAGCTCCAGCAGGTTGACGTGGAGGACGTGCTCCTTCAAAGGTAGCGCCCAGCAGCCACAGTGACACCCACTGTCACACCCTCCACCGGGGAGATGGCAAACACATCACGATGTGCCACAAGAGGCAATGACAGGCCCATGCTCCAGAGTGGTGCCACAACATCACGCTGGGTTGACGCTAGTTGAACCGATGGGGAATCCGTGGCCACCCCAAACCCCATGGATGGGGTGGATTCGGCAGCTTCTTGAACCCATGAGGAGTCGAGGTAGAGACGGGGCACAGAGCTGTGCCTTTGTACCAAAGAGGGGCCAAGAGACACAGACGGGCTGGACAGATGCACCCAAGTGATAAGTGTCCTGGACAAGCCAAGGAGAAGGACACGGGCCAGGTTTCTGGCTGACCTCCAACCCAACCCAAAGCTGGATGTGCAGGAAGGATCTCAATTTGCAGAGAGAAGACGGGGTGCCAGGAAGGGGCTGCTGCATTCAGGCAAGTCCTGCCCTGAAGAGCTGGAGGGTGGAGCAGGGCTCTGGACTTTCCAGCATGTCCCAGTGCTGCTGCTGCACAGCTCCAGTCCAACGGGAGGATGCAGAAGGGGACCCTCAACACCTTCACCCTGGCTGCCTGGGACCTCAGGCACCTTACAGGGGTTGGAACGGCTTCAGAGAGTGGTGGCCACGAGGGACAGCCCTCTCCAGGTGGACAATACAACGTGCATGTAGGGTTATCCTGGCCGCACGGATGCTTGGTAGCAATGGTCCTCTCTCCTCATCAAACTACAAGGGCTGCAATCATCGTGGAAAGTCCTCTGGTGGGATGGGCTCTTGGTCTGGGCTCCTTCTCAGCCAAGGAAGAAGATGGCTCAACCTGGGGACAGTTTTGTCCCCTGGAGCTCAAGAGCATCTCCAGCCATCACTGTATGTGGAGACAGGGGTGAAGTCCTATGTGACCAGAGGAATCCAGGACCCAACATTGTTCTGCATAGGAGCAGGGGCTGGGCAACAGGATGTCACCAGCACCCTTGTCGCCAGGATCAGCACACCAGTGGGTGAGGGTGACCTGGGCAGGCATAGAGCTGCGGGCTGACACCCCGAACAGTCTCTTGCAACTGCCTGGGCTGGACACATGAGGCCCTCCCTTGCCCAAGTCTGGAGTTGAGGTGGTGGCCCACCATGGCACATGGCCTCCTCAGGCAGGTCAGGAGAGGCGAAAGCATGGAGCACGGCCTTCCTCCACAGCACCAGGTTTTTGGGGCAGGCATGGGGAGCCAACCCATGAGGAGGGATGGCTCGGCAGCAGAAACTGCCCCAGGCAGCAGTGTTTGGCCTCATGGTCAGGAGAAACCGACAGCCAGCGCCCCTCACCTTCCCCACCAGGCACAGGGCTTGCAAAGGGCAACCTTCCAGTTTTGAGCGGCAAGGACATGGCTATACCTGCTGCTCATCACACCAGGGGACTCACCTGGAGAAGAAGGGCTTGCCGCCAACCGGGACCAGCTCATGGCTACTAGGTGGCCACCCTCTAGGGCTAGCTGGGCTCAAGGAGCTCCTCTCCCTACATGTCTGCCCTCTTTCCGTACAAACCTCCTCCTGCAAACCCAACGCTGGGGTTCAGCTCGCTCGGCTGCAGAGCAGCGCGTCTTCCTACCTTCTGCTCAAGCAGATGCGCTATTACCAAATAATTTGCCTCTAAAAGCTTCTCTGAGAACTAGGACGCCCTGGAGGATGTTCTGGTACAGGAGTCCTATGTTCTGTGGGACCACCAGGTTCAGGATGATGAGCATGGGAGAAGACAGCTTTGGGTTAAACACAAACAAATCTGGGCAGGAACAAACCATGCAGGAAAACCATGCAGAAAATCAGAGGTGAAATCAATGTGAACATCGACAAGAGAAACATGGAAAACTTTGGCAAGACAGTCCCCTCCCCCCTCCTTTTTTTTTTTCTTTCTTCAAAAATAAAAAAGTTAGATTGCAAAGAAAGGCTTTGAACAGTTACGAAAAGCCCATCCTTCTCAAGGCAGCGCTCCCACGGTGCTCCCTTTCCCCCTACAACAGCTCTGGCCCGTACGGGGCACCGCGGGATGAGCAAATCCCAAGGGCAAAGACCCTGTGGGCACTGACTGCTGTACCTGGGATCCCCCTTCAGCATTTTAGCCCCAAACTTGCCATTTTTTCCCTAAAGCCTCACCCCCAACTGTTCTCACGATTAGGCTTTAGAAACCCATTCCTGACCCTTTTGAGTGTGTATCCCCCTCTTGCCGCACCCAGACCACCCTGGCCAGCAGGAATGGTTTAGGACATGGGCTTTGCCACCATCCCATGAAGGCTGCACCCCAAGAAAACAGCACTGGCCGGCACTCAAAAGCCCCGAGTGCATGGAGGACCCACGCCGGGGACCTACAGCACCCTATGGAAGGAAACAAAACCATTTGAGGTACTTACTTGGACTGGGTTTGCTTAGTAAGGTTCTTTATGGTCAAGCCCTCCTTTCCTATGATCGCACCAACAAACTGCGTGGGCACCAGCATCCGCAGTGGGAAATCGAGCTGTTTGGGCTGCGAGGAGCCCCCCGGGGAGGAGCCCCGCTCCCTGGAAGAGTGGCCCCCGCGGCGGGATCGCTGGGGGGGCGGAGGGGAGCTCACCTCTTCATCCGGGATGTAGGAAATCTTGAAGGAATAGTTCTCAAACTGGTGGCCGCTCAGCTTCTCAATTGCTCTGCAAGGTAGGGAGAGGCAGGTGGCGGTGAGGGGATGGTCCAGGGATGGGGACACCTCCAGAACTTGCCCTTGTAGACCACGGTCCCTCCCCAACCCTGCATCTTCCTCCTTCCATAGTCTGAAGGAGGTGGCCATGGAAAACCAGAGACCCCCACTTTCCCCATGCAGAACAAGCCCGTTAGCGTGGTCCCCTCCCACGTGGGTGATGCCAGGACTGGCACACGACTTGTCCCCCCAGCAGAGGTGGGATGCCAGCCTGGTGATCCGACACTTCACCCAGGGAAAGTGCTGGCCAGAACCTATCACACAGCATGGGAATGCTCTCGTGGGCTTTTTGGATATGGAAAAGGTGACAGAGGGACTGTGAGCAAGAGCTGCCACTCCAAGGAGAAGGACACGGCATATGGTGCCCCTCTATTGGGAACCCCAACTCCCCTTCCAGCTCAGGGGTACACCACCTGGACTCTCCATCCCCACAAGTTCATCCTCGGTGAGGTGATGATGCTCAGCCATACCAGAGTCTGCGATGACTTCTGCGAGCAGTGATGGCTTCAGCCATACTTCTGTCCTCTTCCTACCACATCTCGCTTTGGCTATTTATAGGCAAGCCTTGCCAGGCTGAACATCACATCCAACAATGACTTCTGCAGCTTCGCCGTCCCTTTCCAAAATCAGCACAATCAGCACAGTGCCCCTCAGCCTGACTTCTCTGCCAAGGTCTTCACCTGTTCCTATCACAACCTGCTCTAAGCCAAACACGTGTACCCACAAACCATCCCAGCCTTTCATTCCATCACTCGCTTCTGCATACAGTTGCTGAGCACCACCGAAAACTGGCATCAGTCTGGCTGGATGCAGCCGATCACAGCGTCTTCGCTAATCCTGAAGACTCTTACCCCAAAGCATCAAGCACTGCTGTGTTGGTGAGACTCTTCATCTTCCTCTCCTGCCAGGCATCCCAAGACATGGCAGCTCATGCCTTGTTCATCTGTGGTCCACAGCACCTTCCCTTCACCTTCTGGCAACCACCTTCCTCTGGCCAGCCGAGGCTGGACCACATGCCCGGCGTGGCCACCCCAACTGGAGCAAGGTGGGCTGTTCTCTGGTCTCCTGAACTAGCAGATTGTTCTCCCCATCGCTGCCCTCACAAGTCCAACCTTGTGGTAGTCAACTCAGATGGGAAGTTGCTGGAATGTCCATCAGCAAACGGACTCTAGAAACGGCTCCTCCTCGCATGGGGTCTGCCTGGCTCTTGATTGATCAAAAAAACCCTGGCCACTAAGTCTGAGATGTGCTCACTGCTTACTCGTAGCTAACTTAAGGCTGGTCTCTAGCACGGGGCTGAAGTCTCTACCTGTAACAAAGCATTTTGCTTGAAATAGTCCCTGCATTCCTTAAGTAACCTCTAATTTGGGTTTTTTTGTTCCCTCTGCTGGCTATGATAAATCTTTAAGCATGTCTGCACACAGCCCTACTGCACTGATGCACAGCCTCAACAGGTTCTTCCAGCCTTTAAAAGTTGGTCTTGATGGGTGGCATTTCTGCCAATGCACAGGTGAGTGACCCTCTGCTGCTCTCCCTCCCCTGCAGGACCCGGCCATGGACCCCTCGCCCTGCTCTCACCCCCTCTGACCAGTTATTTACTCATCCAAAGGCCCTCTCTCTTGTCCATGGTAGAAGAACTTTTCAAAAGCCTTTTACAAGTCCATCAGCCAGTTTCTCTGGGCTCCAGGAAGCAGGAGGTGACAGTCTAGAATATTTTGGTCTCCAACTTGAACTTTCCCCAAATGGCAGGGAGTACTTACATCTCCCATCATCAAAGCATTTCTTCACCATCTCTCCCAACTCCTTCACCATATTCCACCTCTTCAGCAGCTCTGGCTGGGTGGTCGGACTGGTGACTAATCCAGTGCATTCCCAGTTTAGGTCTGTACTTCCAACCTGGGAAGATGACTCCTTGAGGAACTGCTTATCTGACCATCAGCTTTCTAGAGTGCTTTTCTCCCGGAAGACAAGCCCACTGTGACTCAGCAGGAGACCCTGTAGGAAGGACAGTGTCCAAAGGGAACTGCAACATGCCACATCTGGGAGCCCCTTGGAGACAAGAGGAGAAGGCACAGAGGAAGAGGGGACAACCACATGGCTGACAGACCCAAGCTGGTCCAGCGGTGCCTGTGCATGTATGATGGCACACCACGAGAAACCCTATCTCCCATGTGAAGGGAGAAGGCAGGAGACCACCCAGCGGTGGGGTGAAGAGGAGAAGGTGGAGCTGGCTGCTGGCAGAAGACATGGGAGGTGACACAGCTCAAGATAAAACCAACATCCGCCTGCTGTATCTCAAGAGGATACACAAACAGCCCTTAAGGCACTTGAAGGTTACACTCTAAGAGCTTAGAAACAACCCAAGGAGGCTTACAAAGAAGACAAGAAGCAGCCTGGAAAAATGCCCAGCGGAAAATACCTGGGATTCCTCGGAAAAAGTTCAGGTGGTGTAAAAATATGGACAAAATGAAATAAAACCCACTTACACTTTTGCTTCTTCTTTACTTGCATACGTTACGTTGACAACAGCTGTTTCTGTGTCTGTGTTGACTGGGGGAAAAGCAAGAGAAGGAGCGTTAGAGGAGGGGGGGGAGATGTCACTGCTGCTCCCAGCCCACCCAGTATACCCCGGAGCAGGGATGCAGGTGGGACAGTGGGAGGATAATGCCTGTCCCATGGGGTACGTCCCCAGCCACCATGCAGAGTGCGGGCTTGTGCACCACTGGATTTTCCCCCAGCACAATGATGGGGCTGGGCTGGCAAAGGACCAAAAGGTGCCAAGGCCGGATCCTGTCACCCCCACCAAGGAGGATGCATGGTCGGACACCACCGATCCACCAGCAGACCCCAAACAACACTTGGCTTGTTTTTGCTTGCAGGGACAATTGTTTTTTTAATTTCCCAGCGACCAAGAGAAGCCCTGGGGATGGAGGACTGATGGCCCATGCCATCCCACCACCGGATGGGTAGTCCCACCTCTGCCAGCAGGGCTTGTGTCCACAGGAAAAACCATTTTAGCCCAGTACCAATGACTGCAAAAACCAGGTTTCAACCCACTCGGTTTTCTCTGGCATTGGCAGAGATGGGGAGCGGCACTGGGGCTTTTGCACAGATGGGGACCACCACGCTGGACCATCTTACCTTGCTCTACGTTCTCCACTGTCCCATACTGAGCTAACAGGCCATCCAGCACCTGGGGACAGAGCAGCAAAGAGGGCAGGTGAGTGAGGCAGGAGATGCTGTCGGCCAGGCAGGGGAAGAGCCTTCTTCACCCACAGACACCCTCCAAAGAGCCAGCATCACCCAACTGCTTAAATGCCTTCCCCCACCTGCATCCCATTATCCCAATGATGCCCCACTGCTCAAAGCTGCCCACGGCTCTGGACCCACAAGCAGGCAGGAGATGGAGCCCAGTTCATGCTCTACCTCCCTCCTGGGGTTACTGGTAAGGTAAAGGGTGGCCCATATGGAGACCATGAGCTCCACCAGCACAGCTCGTGCTGCTTCACATGACTGATGAAGGAGGAGGAGGAGATTAATTTTAGGATTGTCCACTTCTTACCTCCCACTGCAGGTGGGGGGGGATGTTTCGGATCTGGATCTTCCTGCTCCTGCAAAGACAAAGCCCTGCGTTAGGGTCTGCAGGCACAAAGGCTTTCCGTGAATCAGAGGGCAGGTGGTGAGAGCTTGCCAAAGCATCCCGCTTCCCCACGCTGACCTGGAGCAGGTCAGCCCCAGAGAAAGCCATTCCTCCCAGCCTTGCCCTGGTCTCCTCCCACCGGGGTCGAAGCTGTCTCAGGAACGCTCCCTCCTCATGCTGGCTGCCGGGTTTCCAAGGAAACCTCCTGAAATGAGCCTCTGCAGAGTCACGGCCACACAGGCATGGCCGAGATGCATGCACGCACACCCCTGACCACACTGCCCTGGGCTGGACAGCTGCGAGGCGACAGGGGGATGCCCCCAGACCCACCACGGCTCTCCAAAGGTGCGTCCTGCTGATGTGCACCACTTCGCAGCAACGTGGGGCTGCTTTCCATGGGGAAACCTAAATACACATCCTCAGAGGCCTGCCCTTGGAGATGGCCAACACACCCAATCTTGTCTGGTTGCACAAGCTCACATGACAGCACTCCCAGCCTGGCTGTGGCTGCACTCCCAACCTCACATGGTGGCACTCCCAAACTCACTGCGGTGCAGGCTTGAGGCACGGATGCACAGAAGCATTGCAAAGGCTTCCCAAGAGGTAGCGACCACCCAACACCTCCCCAGCCTGGCTGCAAGAAGACACACTTGGGCAGCAGGGAACTTTGAGACACTCGAGTCCATGGAGGATCCAGCCAAGCCATGAACTCATCCCTTGTTCACCCAGATCAGCATTCATCATCCCGCTTGTAGTCAATCACCTCAGATCAAAGCAGCGTCCTGTGTTCTCACCTGGTCCAGCTCTGATGCTGTGATCAGAGCAGAGCAGGACCACCTCTCCCAACATCAGAAATAATTTTTCCAATTGAGCCACCCCACGCACACAGCTGGGTTTTGGGAGTCAATCAGCAGCGGGAAGCTGGTTTTGCGAAGCTTTGCTCTTCCTTGGGATGAGCTCAAGGAGGACATTTGGAAGGACTGGTACCACCAGCCTGAATGCTACATGCAAGCAGCCAGCAGCAGCCCCAGCAGGCAGCCGGCAACACGCAGGGTCTTTGGGACAAATCCTGCAGGATAAGCCCTGCAGGAGGAGGCAGGAGAAGCTCTGCTCACCTGCAAGCCATCAACACCCACGCCCGTGATTCCACCAGAGGTCTTCAACAGCTCGAAAACGAGACCTTCAGACTTTGGCCCAAGCTGCTCATCACACATGCGCACCCTGAACCTCTGCAGCCCACAATTTTGGCCGACAAAGAGCTTCTAAGGTAGTTTGGGGCCAGACACTGGGGGCAGGGAGGAAATGTGGGGCACAGCAAGAAATGGAGGAAAGGCTGGTCCATGCAGATCCAAAGCAGCCAGGGCTGGGGAGAGCCATGCATGGCAGCGCTGGAGGTTGGCGTGCTCCAGACATGATCCTTCTGTCCCTACAGCAGCAGCACACTCCGCCTGTCCTGCTCCTGCACAGGACAACCAGAACCTCGTGATGGACAACCATCTGCCTTGTGAAACATGAATTTGGGGTGCAGCATGAGCAACACTTGGATCCTGGCGAATATGTGCAGCAATCTGGGGCATCCGCCCCACATGCAGCAGATAAAACACAGGCTCTAAGTGAGGAAGGGACGTCAGGGAAAGGATGTTCCTTGAAATGTGAGCTGTGAGGGCAAAACAAAATCCATAGTCAGGAACCTCTTCAGAGACCACTCCAGAAAGCGGGACGTTTAATTTTAAACCCCACCAATATCTCCCAGAGAACCTGTTTTAAGGTGCCCAGGTCAAATCCCAGGAGGTTGCTCAGCTCCCAGGGGGACCACTCCTGGCTGCTTCGAGAGATGCATCCTGCTCCCGAGCCGACCAGCGGCACGCTGTGAGGCTGGTTTGCCCGAGCAAACCCCAGCCCAAGTGCCAATGAGTCTCAAACCATGAAAGCTTTCCAGGGAAAAGCCACTCTCTGCTCCGAAAGCCCAACCAAAGCCCAGGACTGGCCTCTCCCCACCAGTGGAGAGCGCTGGACATGCTGCCTGATTACTTCCACCACCTTCCAGCCCCAAAACAGAACAGGTGGCACCTTCGCCTGCCTTATTCCAAGATGCCACTGCTCAGGTGCAAGCCAATGCATTGCTACAACCATCCTCCTTCTCCAGCCTGCGAACCATCGGTGCCGGTGGACGCTTCAGGCTGGACCATGGAGAAGCCACCCTCCTTCTGGGGTTCATTTGGCTCAGCTTGCCCCGTCACCGAAGCCCAGCAGCCCAGGGGACATGGGGCATTTTCACAGAATCACAGAATGGTAGGGGCTGGAAGGGACCTCTGGAGATCATCCAGTCCAACCCCCTGCCAGAGCAGAGTCACCCAGAGGAGGTGCACAGGAATGCGTCCAGGCAGGTTTGAATGTCTCCAGAGACAGCGACTCCACCACCTCTCTGGGCAGCCTGTGCCAGGGATCTGCCACCCTCAAAGGAAAGAAGTTCCTCCTCATGTTGAGATGGAATTTGCCGTGTTCCAGTTTGTGCCCGTTACATTCTTGTCCTGTTGCCGGGCACCACTGAAAAGAGCCTGGCCCCATCCTCCTGACACCCACCCTTTAAGTATTTATAAGTGTTCATAAGATCCTCCCTCAGTCGTCTTTTTTCCAGACTGAAGAGACCCAAATCCCTCAGCCTTTCTTCATAAGAGAGATGTTCCATCCCCTCATCTTCTTGGTAGCCCTTTGCTGTCCCCTCTCCATCAGTTCCCTGTCCTTCTTGAACCGGGGAGTCCAGAACTGGACACAGTGCTCCAGATGCGGCTTCACGAGGGCAGACAGAGGGGGAGGATGACCTCCCTCGAGGAGGTTAGGCGGAGGTACCAGTCCTTCCAAGCAGCGCATCCAAGTGAAGTCCTGAACGGCATCAGGATCAACCCTAGAAAAGCCTCTGCCTTGAACTGACTTGCACCGAGGCATCACCTCCCTACATCTCTGCCTAGGGAGATGCCAGGGCAGCCCCGGTCCCCCCAGGTACCGCCTCACCGCTCTGTGCCACTCACCCACCTCCCGAAACACCCAAAGAGAAGGACCACAGCCATGTAACCCCTATCCTCAGTGGGACACTACAGCAGATTCCTGCTGCCGAGGTCCATCTGAGCTGATGCAGAGCATCCAAAGATACTCAAATGGGGCTCAAGGCGTCACCCCCACCACCTGGCAGGTCTCCCAGCAGCTCATTGTCACCACTCAGCATTTAAAATAAGGTTATTATTCCAACTGGGTATATTTTTTATAGCTCTCGTAATTCCCCACCCGGCTGAAGTGGTGCTGGACCGTCCGCAGTCATCGCTGATGGAGTGATGGATGTATACCCAGGGCCACAATGGATGGATGCGTTATTCCCAGGGCTGGGGCAGGGACCACACGCGGTCCTTGGATGTGTTTATTCGCAGGGCAGCAGAGCTGAAGGCCAGCCTCCTCCAACACCACCCCTCCCAGGAGGACTTTGGGGCAGAAAACACCTTTATTTTCATTTTCCTCGCTGGGAGACAGGGGAGCGGTTTCGGCCAGGCACACAACCCCTGGTGCAGGAGCTCGTGATGAAGGCAGCGGCCGCGTTTCACCCAACCTGTTTTGCCGCAGGCCGGTAGGAATTTAAAAAAAAAAAAAATCATAATAACCAGCAACTAGGGGCACAGAGTTTGTGGAAAAATACTTAATTATGTAGTGCAAATAGCCCAGCCATAAGGAGCTGCCCCCCAGACGTCCTTCTGCATCATCCTCCTGCTCTTCCCCACCTGCACGTGCTCACCAGCCACCTGGGTGCCCAGCCCAGGACCAAATGCCCGGTGGCAACCAAGCATCAGCCTCAACTGCTAAAGAAACCAATTCACCTGTTTTTTTTTGTCCTGCTAAATTCAACCAAAACCCGTCCTGCGTGCTAGCAGCTATCCCAGCTTGAGGAGGAAACATCTCCTCCATCCCAGAGCTGGGTTGTGGGTACCGCGTGCCAGCCACCATCACGTGCAGGATGAAGGAGCCGGCTCGAAGCAAGGCTGTAAACTGGCTTCATGACGGACCTGGGCTATATTTCATGCATCCGTTAGACCGAAATCGCAAAGTCGACGTCGCAATTGTGCAGGGAAAGGGGACGGAAAACCCACGGCCACCTGTGCCCCACCAGCATCACCGGCTGATGTCCACGAACACAAGCTTCACATGGCACGTGCTGGACATCTGTACTTCTTGACATCAAGCAGTAAAACAGAAGATGCCTTAAAATCTGCAGTTTATTCCCCAGAATCAGGTGGATTGGGGTGCTTTTGGCACACGTCTCCCACTTCCAGCAGCCCAGGTAAGCAGCAGCACTCACGGCTTTGTGGTTATCTTTCCCAGAGCTCCCAGGGAAATAACAGACAAATGCCACCCCCGAAATCCAGGGACAAAGAGGCAGAAGAATGAAGATGAGACAAAGCTGTGAAACGAAAATCAGCTGTGAAACCCCCTGCCAAACCTCCACAATCCGTCCCTGGGTCTGCCCATCCTTCCCCTGCCCATTGGACTGCAGTGCCATGGACCACCCACCATCCCCACCACCCCCTGGTCTCCTGCTCCAGAGGGGCTTCACCTCCAACGACCACACACCATCCCCTGGTCTCCTGCTCCAGAGGGGCTTCACCTCCACCTCCCATCCCATGAGTGAATCAGAAACTGGATTTCACCGAGATGGCTTAAATATAAGCCTTACAAGAGGGTGGAAGGGACGGCTTCACTGCTTTTTGCCCTAAAAAATGAAGATTTTTTTTTTCTATTCAAGCTTTGTAATATCTTACTGTAATAAAGCCATAAAGGGATTTTATCACCTTCCACCTCGGATCGGTGCTGAGGGCAGAGAAAACACTGTGCGGCAGCTCCTATTTAAATAAAAACCAGTTTTAAAGAGAACTGGAGGAAAAAAACAGAGAGCAAACACGCTGGAAACCAACCATCTCCCCAGCGGCCCTGCCTGCTTTATGAAATATTTGTCCTAGGCAAGAAAACATCTCCAAGAAATGACGCTCATCAGCAGGTGGGGACCAAAAACTCAGTCCCACCTGAATTTTCCAGACTCAGCAGCTTGGAGCCGGAGTTGGGTGCGCTCCCCTAACCAGGCAGGGAAGAAAGCATCTGTTGGGTTTGCCTCTCTCGATTATTATATATATATATATTTTTTTTTTTTTTTTTTTTGTAGGACTCTGCCCACCAAAGCCCGTATGTATTTATATGTATAAAGCAGTTGNGGATCTTAATGAGCAACGGCTCCGTCAGCACCGGGCTGGATAAGCATTAAAGAGCTGCCCCAGTTTCAACCAGTTGCCAAGAGCATTGCGGATGTGCCTGCTCCAGTTCCCCTCCCAGCCCGGGGGCTTTGCCTTGACGCTCTTAAGGAATTAAAATCCGTTCATCGTTAAAGCCCTGTCCTCTTCCGCAGGACGAACAACCTGCCCAGGGATGGAGCCGGGGACGGGGGGGAGGCGAGGGCGGCACGTGATGGATCCAGCCCTGTCAGCTGGGGGTGTATTAACTGGGGGGGTTGAATGGGAAATAACCTCCCATCTGTCAC
>VWZL01001616.1:29129-57769 GCA_013396915.1 Stercorarius parasiticus
GGGGACACCGGAGCCGGGTCCCTTCGCCGGGGGGCGGGGGGGATGGGCACAGCTCCGGGAGAAGCGGCGGCCCCCGGGGGCCCGCAAAGCCCTGGGGAAGGCTCCTAGCCCATCTCAGCCCATCTGAGGAGGGGGCCCCTGCCTGCGCCCCCCAACGCCTCTGTCCGCCAGCCCAGCACACTCCAGTTCCCCCAGTGTCCTTCCTTTCACTGGCCAGTCCGGCCTCAGACCTCAAACACAGCCTGCCTGCCGTCCTGCCGTGCCGTCCCGTCCCGTCCCGCTCCGTCCTCACCCCAAACTACCTCAGGCGTTCCTCCGGGGAGAGGGAAACCACCTCCCGCGGCAACCAAGATTAAAAAAAAATCAGTCAATCAATAAAACCCTGTGTTAAACGTGCTTTTTGGAAAGCGCAACTGCGCAAGCCCACCCCAACCTAGGTCCCTTTTTGCCACAGCCGTGTGTTTTGGCATCGTCCAAAAAGGCTTCAAGAAATGGGGCGCCAGTGCTCTGACATCCTGGCGCTGAGTTTTGCATGTTCTCAGCCTGGTGGCAGACAGCTTCGGAAGCTTTTGGAGCACGTGGCTCTCAGGGGCTCTGCTAAAGGACTGTCCTCAAGTGACCAAGAGCTAGTGTCACCACCTGCCTCATCCCCCGAGGGCTGGATGCTGCAGGTTAAATGACTTTTTTTCTCTTTCTTCTTGAGAATACAAGCCCAAATCTTTATGGGAGCGAGTCCAGGCCATCAGCAGAGACTAAATTAAGGTGCAGAAGTAACACCGGCTGATGGGAGGGGACAAGTGTCCTTGGAGCGGAGCACTGTGCCTTAGGGCCAGTCGTCCTTTACTGGGGGGGGGAATGAAGGGCAGTGATTTAATTCCCCATATTTTAAGCTGCGTGGCGGGACAATTAAAAGCCCCGCTGCCTTCTGACACTCTCCATCCCGCTGCCACCCTTCCCCTGTCAGGCGGAGGTGCTGGATGGAGTAGGAATAGCAGTGACGGGTGCTTGATGCCACGCGCGTAGCAAAAAATAGATGCGGTTGGACTGCGATGATGCAAAGGGAGAAGAATCCTTTCTCCTCCGATTTCTTCGTCTTTGCTTTCAGCGCGGCTCCTGCTGGGCTGCTGGTTGGCGGCGGAGCTGGGGGCTCTTCCATCCCCAGCACCTTTTTGAGGTGCTTTTAGGCTGAAACGTGTTGATAATGTCCTTTCAGAAAAAAACCTTACCATCCTTCAGATCAGTACCTCATCCTTAGTGATGAGCTATCGATGGTAACGGGGCAGGGAGCTGCCGTTCCATCCCGTGGGGTCATCGCCACTGGGAAGCTGCAGGAGAAACTCCAGGTTTCTGGAGTAATTAGTGCCCACTGGTTGCAATGCTCATTTATGACTCGTCACTTGGTCTTCTGCATGGGCTGGAGGTAACGTAGGAAGTCTCCTGTGATTACCTTCATGATTTCATCCCTCCCGCCCCTGGTTTTTGGCTCTGGAGAAGGAGCTCAACAACCTCCTTGAGATGTTTTCCCAACCCTACGGAGCTGGCACTCTCTTTGACACAGTTTTGGTGGACTGGTCTTGGTCTGGACGAGACAGTCACAGGAATTACATGCTTTGGGGAGGAAGACGTAAGAGCACTGATACAAAAGAAGGTCCTCTTCTAAGGGCAGCCCTGCAGGTGGAATGTGCGGCGAGATCATTCCTTTCTGAAAAGAGATGCTGATACGGAATGAGTCCGGGAGGCGGCGGCGAGACTGATAAAAAAGAGCAAAACAACGTGAGAGCGAGGGAAGGCTGAAGGAGGGTTTGTTTAGTCTGGAGGAGGAGAAGGTAACGGGCCCCTCTGTGTGAAGGGCTGCTTGGAAAAGCCATGAGAAACTGGGAAAAAAAAACCCTGAGTGTTTGGTGGATCAGATAGGGGAACAGGAGGAGGTGGTGCCATTCCTTGGCTGGGGGTTTTGGGAGGAGGCATGACAGACACCTGGGGCCACCATATCCACCCCGGGCTGGCCCAAGGCATTCCCGAATCCCCTCCAAGCTCAGGATAAGTGGGTTGGCCCACAACTCTGCTTTATCTCCAGCCTTCGGTAAGCCTGTCCCCCAGCAGGCAGGCCGGGATCAATCAGGTTTCATCACCCATTTCCGATGGACTGGTCTTACTGGGACCTGGGCTCAGGGCACCGGTTGGGCTCCTGTTAACGGATGCTTTGGGGGATCCCTGTGGTGATCCCTCCTTGGATCCCACAGCCAAAGCATCCATCCCCAGAGGGTGTTGGGGATGGGATAAAGGTGGGTCCTGCCTCAAACCAGCAGGAAGGAGATGGTGAAACCATCACATTTCCATCAGTAGAGGGGCTCCAGAAGTTGTGGTGTGCTTGGCAGGGCTGGCAGCAAGCTGGACTTGAGGATGATCCCAAGGGAGATGTCCTCCAGGAGCCATCTCCCACTGTCACCAGGCATCAGGGAAGCGCAGGCATCCCCCGGTGGCTGGAGGGGATGCGAAAGCATTGGTGGCAAAACGTAACATCTGGCTGTGGTTCTGCCAGCAGCCAAGAAAACCCTGCGCCTGCTCTTGCAGCTGAGCACGGCAGGGTGGATGGATGGACTCGATGATCTTAAAGATCTTTTCCAACCAAAAATGATTCTATAAATGGGCTATGTGGTGGGAGGAAAATCGTCTGGACCACCTACTCGCCCTGCTCCCCAGGGACTGGCTGAGAAGATACGCTGAGAGAGTTGGGGGGGGTTCAGCCTGGAGAAGAGAAAGCTCCGGGGAGACCTTCGAGCCCCTTCCAGTATCTGAAGAGGGCCTACAAGAAAGCTGGAGAGGAACTTTTTACAAGGGCACATAGTGATAGGAGAAGGGATAACAGATTTAAACAGAAAGAGGGGAGATGTAGATGAGATCTGAGGAAGCAGTTCTTTGCTGTGAGGGTGGTGGGACGCTGGCCCAGGTTGCCCAGAGAAGCTGTGGCTGCCCCATCCCTGGAGGTGTTCAAGGCCAGGTTGGACGGGGCTTGGAGCAACCTGGTCTGATGGGAGGTGTCCCTGCCCAGGGCAGGGGGTGGAAACTGGATGGTCTTTAAGGTCCCTTCCAACTCTAACCGTTCTCTGTTTCTACGACTGTCCTAATCCAGTGGAAAAAGCCCAGCTACCCGGCTCAGGAGGAACCCACCCCTCCGCCCTGCCCCTTTTCCCTGAACCCCTAAGGCTATTTTTCATTAATTCATCACGCAGGAGAAATCTCAGCAGAGCTTCGTCCCATCCCTGCCCCATGGGTTTCGGGGGCAAGGTGGGATGCAGCCACTCATCACTCTGTGTGGGGAAACGTTACAGGAGGGGCAGTGCCAGACAAAAAGCGCCAAATAAACCCTCCCCTACAAATTAACTCATTTCCTTTACAAAAGGACTGATTTTTTTCTTCTAAGCAAGTTGCAGAGGTGACTTTGTGTGCCACAATGTGCTGCGGGGAAGGACCAGCGTGTGCTGGTGGAGCAGCTCTTGCCTGCCAGGGATGAGGCACCACGAGACTGTAGCAGCCCCGAAATTTAACTCCGATAAAGCGTCGATGAACTTTCTTTAAAGCATCTTTCAGTTTTTAGAAACTTCCCAGGCAAGATAACGGAGCAGCTGCTCTGGAGATGAGGGAAGAGCATCCCAGAATTGGCTGCAATCAGCAGCACTGAGAGCTAAAGCAGCCCCTGTGGTAGGGCGAGATTATCTACCACAAACAGCGCAGTTGAGAAAAAGAATTCAGAATTTGGTGGAAAGAACCACTTCTGTACTTTTCAAGCCATGGGGGAATCGTTTTGCTCACCATTTGCTAGGACACAAGTGAAAAATCTACTAATTGCGAACAGAATTTCAGAAGCTTTCAAGGTCATCAACCCTTAAAACTTGGGAATGGTGAGATGCAAGGTAACAAGCGTGGCTGGGCAGCTGAATCAATAACTGGCTCTCCATTAATTACACCTGTATGCGGCTGCGCATGACTGAAAAATAACTCTTAAAAGTTCTTAACAATGGGAACGATGCACAGAGACTGTCAGTCCTGATGTCCCAATAGCTTCTTTCCAACAGGCTCAATGTTTTGTTGGCTCTCCTAAGTGATCTTGCAGGTAGGGACGTCTGTGACCAAGCGAAGGGCAGAGAAGGCCACCCGAGTGAGCCCTACAGAGCCATACCCGTCATCTCCAAGCAGGGAAAAAAAAATAGAAGGATCAGCTTCTCTTGGCTCAGAGAGCAGCTCTGTTGGGGCCGGAGTCCCTGCCATTCGTGCGAACCACAAAATGAAGTTGCTTGAACCCAAATTAAGGAGTTGCTGGGGGAAAAAAAAAAAAACAAACTGGATTTTCAGGGACTGGTGAGGTTCAGCTGAGAGCTGCTGCACTGCTTGTGCAAGGGGTGTCAGGTCAGTCAGCCCTGTGCTCTCCCTTCCACCCATCCCTCCCTCCCTCCATGCCATCTTAGAGACACTCCTAAGAGCCAGTTTCAAGTTAATTTCGGTTTGTAAGCCACCTTTAATGTTTTTCTAAATATATCAAAACCACACCTACCCCTGACAGTACCAGCGCTTGCCCAGCAGCTCCCTCCAGCTCTGTCACCCCTTGGGGACCCTCCTCATGTCCTGGGTGCGGGGAGGGATTGTGCAGGGACCGGAGCACCTCTCATGCCAAGGGAGGTACAAACTGACCTGGAGGAAACTCGACCGCATGCGGTGGGGAGAGGGCACAAACATCACCCGGTTTCCTTTTTCCCCCCCATGTGTTTTTAAAGATTTTTTTATTTGTCCCACTCTTGCTGGGAAAGCGGGTCAGCAAAGGGCACGGCCTTTCACAGATGTTGCTCTGGCAGCTGCAGCAGCAGAGGATGCTCCCCTGGTGGGATTTCTGCTGACATCCAGGGTACCGAACCCCTCCCCTGCGACGAATTTCTGCCTTCCACGCTGGCAGCACGTCAGGACACCCAGCAGTGATTCAGATCATCACATACCACAGCAGTCCGTCATCCCCGCGTAGCAGGGCAGAATGACACACGCCAGGGAGCATCTGACCAGGGGCTCTTTCTGGACCGACAAGCGGTTGGGAGTGATTCAGCGTCAGGAAACACCCAGACAAAAGGCTCGCCCCACTGCAGCACCAGAGCCAACACTTTCCCAAACCCAAGATACAGCTTTAAAATGGAGTTTTAGGGTGCAGCTTGACACACCACCTCCCACTGACACCGCAGCCCCCTTTCCTTTTGTGCCCTTTGGGGAGGAAAAAGTTGTTTTCATCTGGAGCAGAGCATGGAGTAGCACAAGTACCAGGTACCACGGTGCGGGGCAGGGGTGGGAGGATGCTCTTTTGGCAGCAAGCAGCCATCAGAGGAACTCATCTGCCAGGAACTGCACCACCAGCTGCAAACTCCTGATTTTACTAAAACATAAAGATGCTTACTGACGGACGCACGTTCTTGACTGCGCGTTTGTCAGCTCCTGCTGAGTGATTCAAAGGAAGCCCAAGACCGTGACTAAGAAAACACAGTCAAAACAATGAAGAGACCGCCTGCTCTGCAGAGAACGGTCAGCTCCACCATCCTCAGGAACACCTCTGCAGATGTCCTCAAAGGAAACAGCAGCCCCAGAACGCTGACACTGGGCAAGGACCTGGCGTGGGGATTGGGGATGCTCCCAGCACCGGGGACGTGTAAATGGGATGGGACATTGCTGCTGCTAGTTAAAAATAACGACCTCTGAAGTCCTCTTGTCCATTCCGGACCATAAAAACAGCTACGGATGCAAAAATATATCCAGATATTTGTAGATACCTTCCTAAGCTACCTGGTGTACTGCTGTCAGCCTCCTTCCTCTGCAGGGCTTATTCCTCTGTCTCTTGCTTCATGCAATCGCACATAATTTGCCAAACTGCCTCTGAGAGTAGAAGGGGAAAAGCATTTTCTTCCCTGCATCAGCAGAGAACAGAATTTTTTGAGTCTAGAAATGAGTGCACCACTATTTCTACACACACACAAAAAAGTATTCTCACTGTAAACCACTGTAGAAAGCTCAATGCATCTTTTCCAACCGATGATTAAAAAATAATTAGATCATAGATCTAACTGCATAGATTTACTAGGGGTATGACAGATACACTATGCAGTGTTTGCCCAAGAACTTTTAAACCGGATACATAACTCAACAGCTGAAAACCAAAATGAGTGATTCAGTGCCAGTTTTAGAAATGAGGAATGGACTTCAGAAGCACTTAATGAAGAACCTTAAGTGCCATTTAGCCTCCACAGGCCAGCAAATGACACGTTGTTCCTAACAGAAATGGGATGTAGCTCAGAGTACGCAAGCGCTTGCCCCGAGATTACCTCTGGTTTCATTAGGCTGACAAGACTGTTATAGCAGTTCCCACTGAATAAAAATTTGGGGGTAGAACGGGCTTACCACTTAAATCCCAGCCTGTGGTGGCTTTGGTGGCACATCTCTTTATAGCCAAGTGCCAGCACAGCAGCTCACACAGCCATGTTTTAAATTCTCTAACAAAAGGAAGGCTGTAGGAGATGGTTCCTCATCATTCATCCTCTGCTGCAAGCTCCTGGAAGTCACTGTAGGAAAACCTTCAGCTCAGTAGGACTTCAGAGAACCAAACCAGGACAAGAGTGAGATGGTGCTCAGGAAGAAGTCAGCATTATGGTACCATATAAACCCATGGCTCCCCAACCTGTGGAACACTGCGTGCCATCCTGCTCTGTCCTTCCACCTCGCTCCAAATGAACACACAGCAGAATCAGAAATCATTCAAGAGTAAAGTTACCAAGAACTTCCCTACAAAGATCTACCTAGATCTGAAAACCCCAGTAAGACAAGAGATGGTGGAGGACGCTGACAAGAAATGGCACAGAAATGCATGAGAGCAGCTGTCTGTCCCATTCCCATACAGGGAAAGCATCAAATAAAGGCCAAGAGCCTGCAAGTCCTCTTAGACCATGAAAAAAGTCTGGAAATTGCTATGCAAGAAAAAAAAAAGTAGGAACTTGTGTTCAAAAGCCAAGAGAAGAGTGGGAGATGTAGCCTAGCATCTTACCCCTCTTGTTATCTAGGTCCCCCATGCTTGGTCACCACTGGAGCTATGGCATAAGGCTGAGGGAAGATCTAGTCTGACAAAAATACTTTAAAATCTGGCAGAGAATTTTCCTGTAAGTATATGAAGTTCCTGAATCTGAGTAGGCAAAACAGTACTATACTGATAGGAAAGCATCATCTGGAGTTATATTGCATTTTAGCCACACATGCAGATAAAGATGTTGCTCTTTAAAAGAGGGACAATCATCAGTGAAGAAATAAGAAAAATCAAAGGGGTCTAAACGTTATCTCATTGCCATTCTCTAAGTGTATGGTTCCCTACGTCCACTGAAGCCCTCTCCTTATTTAAAGGTTGATAATCTGCCAACAGCTCACCCACCTCCAAGCTCAACAGCATTACCAAGAGCTTATTGCAAGTCTTGCTCCACGCATAGGGTGCTGCTGAACGAGGTTTCTCACTCCTACAATCTGCACACAGAGTCCTCCACGCCCTTGGTTTACACACCTGAAGGTATTACATTGAGAGAACAACTACCCAGCAACACAGAATTATGGTAAACTTTACTTCTGGGCTTTAACCATTATTCCAGAATACAGAAGTATTGTAGTCTCTTTTCAACCCGTAACTTATACTTGGCAAAAGTAAGTAGGAAAAGAAAAACCAAACTTTTTTTTTTTTTTTTTACTTTTTGAAAGCATTTTACACAGGTTTTGATCTTCAGAATACCTTGGAATCAGTAGAAAAAACTAACTGAACAGTTTGTCTTTACAATAGAAACCTTTCAGGAGTCAAAATTGAGACTAAAAAAATACATGCAAAACATACTCCTTTCAAAACACAACTTGAAACAAAGCACCAAACTACACAAATATGCAGAATGAAACAGCATTGAACATCACAGAAGTAGTCTTCATAACAGGTGTAAAAGTCACCTATTCACTAGGCACTGTTCACTTGTTTAAACAGAAGAGACAATAAAAATATTGTCCGCAAACTTGCAATTTCAACTCAAAGGCTGTAGCTAGGAATTCCTCTACGTGTCATGCTTTAATAGCGACCTGAAAGAAAAAAAAAACAAAATATATATATGCTATCAGGCTTCCAAGCGTTGCCATATTTTAAAGAATTTTGTCTGAATTCACTGCCACCCCTCAACTCTGTATGGAATTCAAGAGCCATATGGCTTGTCTATGACCACGTCCAGCCAGTACATTCCTTTGGGTAGAAAAACCCCAATTCCTGTCGTGCCCAGGGCTGACATTTCTGCGCACAAGGGAAATCCAGAGTGCAACTTCTCCCTACCTAGCAGTAACAGCAGTTAACGCTTGTTTTCATTTGGACTCAAAATGAGAACACAACCTATTCACTCACTCTGTATACCTCACATCCGGAATACGCTAAGAATGCTATTGTGTTTTATTAACCTTCTGCCATCAAAATGCAGCTTTATCTTCCATGCAAATAGACAAGTCAGGAAAAAAAAAAAAGCACTATTTGGACCTCAGATGAAGCTAACCTCCTCTTTAGCAAGTTATGGTGGGAAATTTAGTTTCAGTGTTAGAAGGTGCAAGGCTTGGGAATTCGGCCCTGCTGTCCTAGAGGTAACCAAACTGTCAGCATACTACAAACTCCTGTTTTGACAGGGCTTCAGAGAAAGAAATGGTACCTCAAGCAGTATTACCTAGTTTATTTTTTTTGCAAGCTAAATATTTGCTCTGTCCTCAAGGTTACCAATTGCTCAATGAAACATTAAAGGGCACTGTAGTTAAAAAAAAAAACAAACACCACACTGAAGTCGAATAGTCTTTATGGACACAAAACCTCAAAAGAAGTTCAGGCAAAGCAGAAATTTGCTTTTGATACGCGAGCTCTGGCTACTTACGAGGTGAATAGGATCGGGATCTGGATCGAGATCTGTAGCCCCCTCGGCTGTAGTATGGGGATGGTGATCTCCTCCTGTGGAAGAGGGCAACAGAAACAATGCCTTCGTTAAAAGCCTGTGGCAGAGGAGTGGCATCAGTTTTATGCTGATACCTCTAAACCTATCCTGGTATCAAGAGTGTACTTGGGAAAGCTAATGAGCACATAACTAACTCATCAACATCTCTACTAGATAAAGCAAAAATTTGAATTTTCTTAATACTCTTTTTGTTACCAGGTCAGAGTAATATTACTTTGGACTAATAAAAGAAATATAAGCTCTCTTGCATTCACGAGTTGACTACCTACGACTTTAGTGTTTCAAGCCAAGAGCATCCCAAACAAGCAGCGTAAGCCAAATCACACCTTAACTTTGGATCTAAATTATTTTTTTCCGAGAGGAAGCACTGATTTGCATAGCAGTCACTGCTACCACCAACCCCACCCCGAGCCTCTCCAATCCAGGCACTCTCAAGTTTTGCGTTTCCTTGCCTAATTCCACTAATCTCCTAATAAATAAAAAAATATATCCCCAAACATTCAGGATGTTAATTTCTTGGCATAAATACAAGTATTTCCTGTGCAAAGCTGCACTAACCCATCCCCATACTAACCTCATCCTTTTACATGGCAATGAGGGAGCCTTTGAAATGAACTGTGTTGCCCACTGAGGAGCTGCAGGTGCTCAGCATCCACCCAGTTTCTGTCAGTGTGTTTAAAGATACCCTAGGCATGATTCATAGAACCCTCAAAACAATATCTTCTCTAAGAGTATTTCCACTGTTGACCAGCCACTGAAAGCTTTCCTGTCATACCTGTAAAACTGATCCCTGTCTTGAACAGCTCTCCATCCTCCTCCTCCGCCGCCGCCGCCTCCTCTGCAAATACAAAAGCAGAACGGCTTTTGAAAATTTTAAAACTAAACAAAAAGTTAATTGTACAAGCAAAATGCATCATCAAGTACAGGAAAATGACATGAAGACAAAGACACATTGGTTCCTACACTGGATAATGTTCAATTACTTCATTACCATTATTTTTGTGTATTCCTGGAATGAGCTGGCTAAACTTGGTGTCAAGGAGCAGTTAAAGAGGACTCACGTTCCAGCCGACTAATACTGTATTTTATGATGTCATACTCTCCAATGAGCAGCATTTTAAGATTGTTACATAGCCTCTGCTTCTGAGACCTTACCTATTCTCAGATGCTTACCCACCTGAGGCAAGCAACTTTTTTTTTTAACATAGCAAGATCAATTCACTGTCCTGAGGAAAAAACTGATTCTGAGGTGGAGGCAGGGAGAAAACCCCACACACTCACATTTTAACACTTCACAATCATGTTTAAAAGAAGGACATTTAAGAACTGAGGTACTTCTTATATAGAAGCCGTGTAGACCAACAATATGTTATAATATTTAACAATATTAAGTGGTTGGGCTGGTACTTCTACAGATTTAGATACAGTAAAGCATTACCAGGAGGAGACTAAATCAAGTTTGGATTATGGAACAGTCGCTGCCACAGATGCCTCACAGCAGCTCAAAAAGGCTGTAAATCATATGAAGGACAAAGAACCCCCAAACACTGCACCACACTTTGAATCAGCAGGCCTCCTCTTTTATTTATTTAATTTTTTACAATAAAAGTCTCCATTTGGTAGATAGCCACTGTGCAATTTGAGTTTTTTTAACATTATTCTCCAGTTTACAGATACTTTTCCAGTCAAGAGTAAGCATCCCACAGCAAGGAAGAGAAATTAAAGTTTTAACATTACAATTCCCATCTGAAATTGTTATTTCCCTTACGGCTTCACTGCACAGAGGGCAAGGAAGGCAAAGTAATTATTACAAATTGATTTGCTAGGGTGGAGTACTAGTATGCAATACTCTACTGCATCTTTAACAATTCTAACTTTCCCTTCCTCAAGGAAGCACCCCTGCCACACGCAACGCTATTCTTCTCTCTCCCTCAGACGACCAATATACCACGATACTTTTAAAGTAGCCACACACAAACCATTTGTGGCTTACTTTCAATATCTGCTATGAAGACATTATAAACGTTATGCAGTGAGCTTTAAAACATTGGGGTGTGGGGTTTTGGGGGTCCCCCCCCCCTTTTTTTTTTTTAAGATAGGAAACATAAATCAGCTTTGCTGCGTGATCAATATTCTGAGTATTTCCATCCTACAGCCCTAGTTCACGACAGACACAGGATGGGAGAGCATGTAGGAAGGTCAGAACATCTCCCAGCACATGACTGCCTCACAGAGCTGGCCCGAAGCATGGCCAGGAATTCTGGTATGTTACACTCAGACTAGTACACTGCCTAAAGCAGTCAGGCTCACACCTTCTAGTAGTCACTATCAGTCTACAACTATTCTAACACACACCTAGAACTGACGTAATTACAGCTTCTGATAACATTTTACAAACATCTAAGCCACTGTTCACTATCAGGTAAGAAGGAGATAACACTTCAAGCAGTAAAGACTTAAGGTCATACCATAATCTAAGCAAGGACTAAATTACATTTTAAGAACACACAAGCAACAAACAACAGATTTCAAGGACCACCGGTACACCCTGACTGACCCTTTGAGAAAGAATAAGAGAATCTGTACTACGAAGAAGTGCAAGAAAGACGAATGGTGTAAAACCCTTACCAAACACTGCATTAGCCCCACATCTTTTGCTGGTACTTGGGTGCCTTTGCCATTTTGTTTACATCAAAACCCCGTACAAAGAAACAGAAATTGGGAGAAACAAGCTAGAAGCACCACTAACAGACTGCTTAGCAGGCTATGTTCAAAGTCTTTTCTGTTCCCCAACACTTTGGCAAGCTGCTTCAGTTAATTTACCCACTAGACTTCAGTTAATTACTTTCAGTACATGAAGCGAGATGAGGCTATGTTAACTATCCCAAGTAACATTTTGTACCTTGTACCTGAAACAAACTGGAAGTTTGGTCAAAGAGCCACCTACAAATGCTGGCAGTGAAACCCAACACATCCTGGTTCTTGTATGCCCAGTATCAACTTCAGATTTTAGCTGCTACAGTTCTCCAGAATGTTCAAAGCCACCAATATTTCAAGAAAATGGACCGTTGGAGGTAGAGAACTACCTTAACGACCGCTTCCCAGAAATGTGAGCAGAACACTTCTAAACATGCCTTCACTGTGATGGCATGGAGCGCCTTGATCCTCTCTCTGTCCACAGCATTTAAGCACTGTGGAAGCAAGGCACCTGCTTTAAATGACAACCGTAAGGCAGGGATGGGAGAAACAGATTAGAAGCAACCCCAACAGGCCGGACAGGAATAAAGAGTGGCCGAAAGTAGTAGGAGGGGACGGGAGGAGACAGCTGCCCTCAGTCACTGCCAGTGACCATCCAGTTACCAATGTCAGTGTAAAGATTGTATTTTCTTCTATACCTAGAAAGCAACAGAAGAGTACACTGAAAGCTAAGATCATGGAATTTATTATGTCCTTTGTTTTTGAGCTGTAATGTGATAATGCAATTTGAATTGATCTATTTCCATGAATACATGGTTGCCAACAGGGAACAATCATAAATCCACCCATGGCTGATGCATTTAAGCTTTGCAAACCACTTAGGAAGAACTACTATAGAATCCGGCAACTACAGGAACTTTTTGGTAATTGCAGACAGAAAAAATGAACTCTTATCTTTGTGTGCAAGTTAATAGTGTCCCACAAATTGCGAGGATTTCACAGGGGACAAGTCTTGTTGTCAGTCTTAATGGAAAATACAAAGGACAAACTTCCTCTATCTCCAAAAACAATTACACACCAACCACGTTTTCGACAGATTTTCTATCAACTTTACTAGTCCTCTGACAATGTATATTGCCACCTGAATATTCACCTCTCTCAGCTAACTACTATGCTGGCAAACACACAAGTTTAGACTGAAGACAGTCGGAAATAGAGGTGTGAGCCCTTCAAGTAAAACACACACATCCAACCTGACAGAGTATGTTAAAAAAGCTTTTTTATGCAAATGTCCAATACAGAAAAGGTAATGTTCCAACCCCCGATTCCTTGTTTTTTGCAACATCTGAGGTGCCACAATTATTAGTAGGGGATACTGGTGACTACTGAAATTTCCCACTTTTTGTCTACTACACCGTGCTCAAAATGTAAGTTGGCACTATAATACCAACTCAAATATTAGATCTGCACCTGTACTCACACCATTTCAATGCTAATAGATGAACAAAAGATTCTTTTAAAATATGAGTATGGAGAACATACTTTTTCAAAACTTAATGCAGATTAAAAAAAAAAAATAGTCAACCAACATTATGGATTAACTCATGCCACAGGTTAAACACCACAAAGCACTTCTCAATCTGACCCATCTGATTTGTACTGAGCAGTCACTTTGGTAAGGATTCTCACAGTAATTTTCCATAATGACAGCAAGTGCAAAACTATTTTGGCATACCTATGTAGAACGAACTGCTTAACACTTATACAAGAAGTAGAAATGTACATGAGAAAGCATAGTTTAAAAAGCAGTAGAGTATTACAAATATTGCCTCACCTGTATGATCTGCTGTAATAGTCACGATCATCGTACCCTCTATCATACCCTCTGTCATAGTAATCTCGTCGTCGTGAGCTGCCACTACAAATAGTGAAAGAGAATTAAATTTAATAATATATAAAACATTGATATTGTTTGCAGTGCTTTTCGGTAAGCGCATAATCAGTCAAGTATACACCATTTTAACTGGGTTATATTATTACCTCATGTTCTCACAGTTGAAATTATTGTGAGCACTCCTACTTTCCCATCAGTGCAGATGGGAACAGAACTACTTAAATAATTGCTTTTTAAAACGCTTGAACTTTAAGACGGCTACTTTTCTCCTTGGTCTGAAATCTCTTAACCTTTTGATATCACATGCACATGAGAAATTCCATCCTGTGACAACTTTTAACTCTCAGAAAGCTCCTTTTGGAAGAACTTTCCCATTAAAAAAAATAACCTGCAGTCTCAACACAACATCGACTGCATAACCACCAGTACCTTAGCTCAAAGTCTTGGGAAAACAATTGGGAAATGACTTGGGAAAACAATTTGCACTCTTGGCCATTTTAAGTAAAGTGTACTCTGTGGATAGGGCAAACTGCGCCACACAGCTGCCCAAGCAGTGTTAATTCACACTTGAAAACCCGAGCTTGCAAGAGACATTAATATTTGAAGGTACATAGGACAACAACTTAAAATAACTTAGAAATTCTCAAAAAAATCTTACTGTAGGCTTATTTAAGTCTTTAGATAGCTCATGTCTGGGCTGCATAACTAAGGAACCTAGGTTTCTGCTCACTGTAATCCAGGCTGACCCTAGATCAGTCACTGACAGTGCTGTATAAATTAACTCCTTCTATCCAAAGAGCTGAAAAGGCTAGGTAGTATTACTGATGGCTGCCCACATGTAGTCTTTTTTTTTTTTTTTTAAATTTCTTAAGAGCCTCCTTTATCAGTTGAGTTTTTTAGTTTTCAGAAGCCTTGCCAGACAAACACATCAGTGTTAGCACAGTTCTTGATAAGGAGAAGGAAAAAAAAAACAGAGAATCAGGTCTCTTAGAAGGGATATAGAAGAGTTTTTAACAAAACATAATATAATTAATCCTATCCCATACTGGTTTGGAAAAAAAAAAAAACCCACACAGGTAACTTACTAAGTGGGTCTTCCCATGTAGATTCCAGGGGTAGGTGTGTGAGGTCTTTTGGTTATGGAGAAGTCTACCCGGATCCTTCTTCCATCCAGCTCCATTCCATTGGCACGTTCCTTTGCCTGAACAGAGTGATAAAAATACAGTTAGCTGTAAATATGAAACTTATTACCGACACAAGTCTCTAACCACTGCTTCAAGTATTAAGAGAAGTCCTAAAATGGCTCAGGATGCACGTCTAAGTTTCACTTATGCCTTATACACAACACCAAAAATAAACTGTAAGACTGTAACCACTTAAAATGTGACTTATATTGCATAAAAAGCCTGAAAGGATCATAATTTAACAATCGCTTCGGTACCTCTATTACAAGCACTTTCAAAGGTTCCTCTTAATCATATTGATGTAGGGACATGTAACTACTCCAGCACACAACACAAAGCAAAGTATTTATATGTTAACAGAAGAACACTGTTTTTTTTTCCTCCAATACGTCCTCAAACCTACCATAACCTTGAATATAATAATATCTGAGTCATAACTAAATCTGAAGTAAAAACCCAAAACCATCGGTTTTTTTCTGCCAAGTAGCAGGACCAACATCCAAAGCTCCAACCTACCATGGAAGCCTTCATGCCAAATTTGGGAAAGACAACACTAGAGACTTTAAGTAGTGGAATGTATACAGAATATAAGCCTCATTACAGCCCACACGGACAAGGCTCACCAAGGGCTGGTCTGAGTGTAGAATTCTATACAAGTATAGAATTCCCTGTTCATTCTGTAACACTTTGCAAGCAAAAA
Source organism: Stercorarius parasiticus (assembly GCA_013396915.1). NCBI lineage: Eukaryota > Metazoa > Chordata > Aves > Charadriiformes > Stercorariidae > Stercorarius > Stercorarius parasiticus. The sequence goes on from VWZL01001616.1 coordinate 44,634, forward strand.
ATCTCGTAGTTTGTTATATGGTATTGACACTGCTTCAATTTACTGGGTCCCTGAGGGTTTCCCATAGACATGCGCAGGCACCAGGAAGCCACATACAGCCTAGTCTTTTGTTTTCAGAAAAGATTCCCTCTGCCCCTTTCAGACTGAAGCACTAGAAGTCAGCAGAATACATGTTAGTGCTCTTACAGAGAGCTCAGAAATGGCTGTTTCACATTGAACATGCCTGTTATTAAATACAAGATCACATGTGGAGTTAGGAAGGAACACTCACATCTCAATTAGAACAGAGACCACGTTTCTATTTTCTTTTCCTTGCTGGTGTAGTTTGCATTGTGGCTAGCCCGAAGTTTGCTTTTGTGAAATTACAACAGCTCAGCCTGCAGAGGGAGCGGTATTCATGGACCTCTAGTACACAGTAGCTATCTTTTGAACTAAGACACTGACATGTATTATAAGATGCCAACCATTATCTTAGCCCCTGAGGAGGCAGGGAAGATACTGAGAACTAGCCTGCATTATGGTTATTTCATATAGCCAAAAGGAATTAACTTTAAAGGTTCCTATAGCATTTTAAAGGTCAATCAGTGAGCTTTCTCAGGCTATATCCCGTTACAGCACATATAACCCAGCAACTGCAAACACACCATACATTCTGTAACCCAACCTACTTCCTTAGCATCCTCAACGTTTTCAAAGTACACAAATGCGAATCCTCTTGAACGCCGAGACTGCTGATCATATACAATGGAAACGTCAGCAATTGGGCCATACTTGGAGAAAACTTCTCTCAGGTCTCTTTCTGTGGTGTACAGACTCAATCCAAACACCCCAAGACAACAATTTGGGTCAGGATTTGCCTGCAGGATGGGACAGAGAGATAAGATATTAGAATAAAACTGATTGTATTTGCAGTTATTTCACAAGTTGTGACTGCCAGAGCTTCAAGACAAAACAACAAAAATATACTACTGAGGTTCAGTCTGGGTTAACTTGCTAAGACTCTGTTTCAATCAAACCTATGGATACATGAGCCTCCTTTCACAAAAATACTTTGCATTTCTCAGGGTACTGTACAAACTACAGTTACAGCACGTGACAGGTACTGTATACTGTTGATTGTGGAGTGATATACACAGACACAGAGGCCCGGATCATGTCTTCATGTATCTTAGTTACCACTTCCCCCCCCACTTTAACACGAACCAAATTGCGCTCAGCCACCCGAGCCTGTAAAGCAGCTAAAAGCAAGCTGGTTTGCAGGTTCTTTTAATAAAGACACCATCAAAACAGCTTTTAATGAAATATTTTAGTTTTCCAGGCTTTCTAATAAAAAAATAAAAAGTGTTTCTCCCTCCTAATTCTACCCCCATCCTTCACTGCATACATTCGGTCATTTATTATAGCAGGTATGCTGACAACAGCCTGCACTGGCAGCAATTCTAAAGGCATTTGTTAAAAACCAGACAGACAGACAAACAAGAGACCCCACCCCACAATCCTAAGCAAACTTATGGAGATCTACAGCTTATCAAAAGCCAAGTGACAATAAACCTCAATTACATCTTTTAAATAGACCTGAGCAGGAAGCAGAATGTTTTTCTGGAAAACACCAATGAATCAATTCAGTGATTTTAGGATGTATTCAGGACTATGTATGAGTCATCCTCTTTTCTAACAGACGTACCCTGTTTCCAATATGACGTCTCCGAGTAGACATGGGTGAATGGCTGTGACTGTGTCGTCGCCGATAATCCCGACTGTAAGACCTACTTCTGGATCTCCTATGAGAGCGGGAACGAGAGCGTGATCTTGTGTAGTGTCTACGGGAACTCCTCCTTGATCTAGATCTGAGGAAAAAAAAAAAAAGAAAAAGGTAGAGTATTTGGTTTGTTTGGGTCTTTTTAACCCTTGAAAAATACGTCAGAGATTCACAAACAAAAAGCCCAAATAACCATTTTCTTAAAACCTGCAGTACCACATGATTCAGCTATAATCAATTTAGTCACTATTCTCAAGGACTGTGTGCTAAATCTTTACATTCAGATTACTGCACATGCTCTCAGAGCATTCCTACTGCAGAACAGGAACCTCAACTTCCCTTTCAGTTAGCTTTTAATTCATAGAATCACAGAATCTATTGGGTTGGAAGGGACCTTTAAAGGCCATCTAATCCAACCCCCCTGCAGGAAGCAAGGACATCTTTAACTAGATCAGGTTGCTCAGAGCCTCATCAAGCCTGGCCTTGAATATCTCCAGGGATGGGGCCTCCACCACATCTCTGGGCAACCTGGGACAGTGTCTCACCACTCTCATTGTAAAGAACTTCTTCCTAATTCCCCAATAGCTTTTAACTTTCTCTAACAAGGCTATCTTGGTTTGACACAGTATATGCTTAGAATATTCACAGCATTACAGTAAAAATAGTTGGGGTGGCTTTCTTTTAAAAGCTTAACAGAAAAAGGGAACAGGAGTAAATATGAATTAACATAAAGCATGAACGATTGCAGAGGTGCACACTTCTGCTTATTCTAGCACTCAGAACAGCACTGCTTTCAGCGCCACTGAAAAGCAAATACGCTTTTTACACAGCGCATAATTACAAGCACACAAGTCTGGCAAATGCCTCTGAAACAGAGCTGAACACAACTGAAGAAATCAAGTTGCAGGAGGCTTATTTGCCTTCCAGTATTTCAACAGTTATTTAACATTAGCTGTTCATGAATGTTTACATGTTCACACTTCCAAGTGTATTTAGGCAAAGGTGTAACTGCTCACAATTTCAGACCAGGCCTCCTCAGACCAGTTCCAGAAATGTTTTCTGACAGTACTAAGTCTGTGAAGGTGAGGTCCTGAAACACTTCAATTCCTTCTACCAACCCCTCAGCCCTCCCAACACAGACAATCTTAGTTGTAAAGCTGGGCAGGCACTTAAACTGCAATATTACACCTGAGCCCAGCCTGCTGCTGGCAGTCACTGAGTAACCTGCATTCTGCACAACTACAAAGAAAATTGCTGCAAGGCTAAGAAGTGCCTTGAACAGTTTAACAGTTTAATTTTAGTCATAAACTGTTAATCTTCAGACTCTTGTTTGTATCTTAAACGTCCTTCCTCTAGTCTGTGGAAGCCCAGTAGCGAGTACTGACCAACCCATATGCTACCATCGCTGCACAACCATTTTTCACATTGACTCGACCACTACACTGGTACGAATGAAGCTCTTAACCTGCACCTGGTTTTACTCCTGAGCATTTAACAGCTTCTTCCACAGTCGGGATTTCTCACCAAGTGACACCAGACAGCCAAACTACACAATACACACTCCGTACATTACAGGTCTCCTTAAAAAAATGCCTTCAGCCTCATCAGAAGTGAGCCCGCTAAGTTCGGTCTTCCTCAACTTGAAGCACATACAGATGTCCAGGAGAAATGACTTCAGCTTGTCCCATTACACCACTTTTGACTATGTATTTATAAAGAATAAATTATTTTTGGCAACAGAAAGTAAAAAAAAAAAAAGAGAGAGAAATTCCCTGAAGCAGGGAAGACAGTAAAGAAATAAATAATAATAATTTAAAAAAAAGAAGTCCAACACATGCATACAGCTACATTTCATGAACCAACATAGGAAAAAAAACTTAAGGCAAACATAGAACTGATGTTCCAGGCTACAGAATGCACCCATTACACTGAACAAAAGCTGGACACTTCTAAACCAGGCAATCTATTATGTGAAAGAACAAGGCTTATTTTAAATAGGCACTGCTTATATTGCTGCCTTAAATGTCATACTGCCATTATTCTTCTTTGCTGCAAAGCCATCACAGCTGAAAATCCTATTCCTTAAGAATTGTTTAGACTTCACAGTCAGCCAAAGATGGCTTGCTATGCTGCTGATGAAAACGTCAATAAAAGGAGATTTAAAAATCAAGTATATCCACACCCCAACTGATAAATACACCAGGACACAGATTTTTTCCCAAATCAAAGTTTAATTTATAAAGCTGGGAATTCAAAAATACATTTGCAAGAGGAACTATCAAGAAATATTAAAGTTCTCACAAGGTTACTTCTCTGGTGAGAGCCAGAGTTAGAAGACCTGCTCATGATCATATCCAAACACGTGACAGCACTGAAAACAGACATAAGTACGTTGCTTCTAAATGTGCCTTGACACAATTCTGCCCAAATCTGCTAATGAACACACTCCAACTCTGCAATACACTTCCAGTATTTCCAGTCATAGGCATTTTCAAGATAGCTGTTAAATGCTCAGGAAGCCACGGTAGTCATAATCTTCTACTTTTTTTCATCAGGAAGTAAAAGGTCAGTTGCCAGGGTATTATTTAAATGGTGATTTCTTGTAAAAGTAAATGTTTTGCCAGGTTTTTCGTAAATTCTAGTCTTGTATTTGCTTCTTTCAGCATCTTACACAATTTTTGATGGCATTCTTACATAATACTATAGTTATCCAGCAAGTGAGAAACTTGTGCCTTAAAAGTATGGAACCCCTCGAGGTTATGGACAAGGTGCAGCAGGACATGCTGGGATGGGTTCTGACTCACTGCTTATTTTAAAATTAAAAGGTTCCCCAAAAGTGCGTGCAGTCTCCATCCTCTAAGATTCTTAAAACACAACTGCATAAAGCCCTGAGAACATGGTCTGAGCCCAGAGCCGACTCTGCTTTAAGCAGGGTTTTGGACTGGACTCTTCCTGAGTTATCCTATGCATCCCTGACTGCTAGCAATTCTGGAGGTCACTCCAATCTCAGAACTCTATAAGGCAATATTACTCTATGAAATATTTGTTCATTTAATTTGACATGTTGTTCTTGCACTACAGGGATTGCCAAGCCCATGATTTGAGACTTATGCCTGTAGTCCACAGAAAAAACAAGCTCAATCCTCTGCTGTCAAAATTTCCCAGGTATTTTCCTTCTCACAAAAGCCCTTCAAACGGATCACCTTGATCTGGCAAGGAGACCTAAACACAGTATTTGACAGCTTTTTCCAACATGGGCGATTGCTAACAGCGCAATGTCTTCCAGAGTTGTCATCCCTCCCTCCAGCCTAATTTATTGCTCATACGCATAAAAAGTATATCGTGAACAGCTCAACTGGAAGCTCCACTGCTGAAAGCCACTTTTTTTTTTTTTAACCTGAATGTTTAAAAATGAGTAAAGGAACTATCAACACATTTATTTCTGTAGTCAGCACTCAATTATCTAAACTCTTAAGAAAATTACATAATTTACAGGTTTTATTCCCTCTCTATTCATTATTAAAAATGTACCTCTTACATGACACACCTGGTAAAGCCAATGTAAAGTGGCTACCAGTGACGCTTATCATCTTATTTTTAGACTAGCAGCATATTTTATGTCTCAGCTTGTTTAGCAGATGGGCATAAGGATAGGTAATACGGTGGAAAAGGCATTTTCATAGTGTACATTTGCATTGCCACGTACCAAATACAAAACAAGCAAGCTACTTTCTCCACAGCTTTTTTTTGAGTGCTTGGAAAGCTTTCTAATCTTCAAAGCCTTCCAGCCTGTTATTTTTCAAATTGAATTAATATATATTTAAAAAGTCAGACAGATGTCTTGAAATTCATATTTATCTCTATTGTTTCTTTTTCATGGAATATACCGTTAACTAATACGGCAACATCATTGCTTCCACTAATGTGACCTAAAATGGAAAATCTGATGATACACGTATTTCTTTGCACAGAAAAACTAAGATTTAGAATTCCTAATGCTTCACACTCAGAAACTAGCCGTTATTTTAAGACTTAAAAGGCAGGCCACTTCCAAGCTGTGTCAAGACACAAGCCTACGTAGCCAAATACCTCTTAGAAAAAGCTGCAAAAACATTTGACTTGATAGTTTAGCTTTTCAAATCCTGAAACCACGCATGTCCCTTTGTATTCACTGTCCACAGATCACCAGTTATCTCTGGAAACAACCGGGATAAACTGGACTTTCCATTCCCCTCTGACATAACCATCTGACTTGCGAAGAGGAGGAAGAGGTAAAAGAAGTAAACTCACCTGGATTCAGACCTGGATCTAGATTTTGACCTGGAACGCCTGGAATCCTCCTTAGATCGAGATCTTGCAGGGGTGTGCCTCCCCGACTTGCCAGACCCATGAGCACTTCCGCTTCTGGAAGCAGAACGGGATTCCTGCACGCAGATATTGAAAGCCTAATTTGTACACAATTTCTCGTTTACCTAAGTTCTGTAAACAAGCTCCAGTGAAATAAATGGTAAAAATTCATATCTATGTGTCCGGGCAGTTGGCATTAGAACTGCCTAGATTTTTAAGAAGTTTGTTTTTTTTTTTTTCCCTGGTAGACACTTCTTTACCCTGCATATACTTTTGCTATTAAACAGATAATGCATGCATGTTTAGCAAAATATACAGGGACACATAAACAGACTAGTAATTACTTAGCGTAGTGCTTTCAGATTCCAGATTACTTCTTATCTTAACTTCATTTTTATTCCTTTTCTTCATTCTTCCGTTTCAAATTCTGACTTCTTTCATCTTCCCCACTTCACACAAATTGCTCAATATTCTACAAGTGGGACTTCTGGTCTGATAATTAGCATGCATTCACTTTCTTTTTTTTCAAATTTCAGCTTCACTTATTCCTGAGCTTCAAATAATTCTCATTTATAAAACTTGTCAAATGGCGACTTCCGCATTTTCCTTCTTCAACATTAACCTTAATAGAAAAAGAACAGGATGAAGAATATTTAAAAACTCCAGGATAAAATTTAGTGCCAAAACTGAAACTAGAAAAAAATGTTTTCTGGACTTTTACTATATATGCACTTCAAGAATTGAATCTACCAAATGCCCTACTATTTTATAAACAGATTCAGTCAATTCAGTTTAACTTAGTACTAAGTAACTGAATTCGCTATTTATGCCTGTATTTAATAGCAAATGCACAGTGGATCAACTGAATATCTACTAATGAATTCTAGCATTAGGAAACTCAAAATACTTTGCACCGTCAGCCACATACTTAGACAAAAATCAACAAGAAGTGACTTAAGCAAGGTCTCTACTGCGCCAGAGACAACTGATGTGCCTTTCAAATGCAGAAAGCACAGCAGGGTTGGTCTTTCAAGGACTTAAAATTATGTTACTTTGAGGGAAATTTCTTGCCGTTTAGAAGGTCTAGTTCGAAGGTTTATGAGCACACTCCCACCTACTCTGCCTGCACAAGTGTCATTACATATGCAGGCTTCACGCTTCCAAACAAATCATCATTTTCCACCAACCAAAAATGCAATTCTCTGTAACATGCTCCAACTCTGTTCTAAAATAACACCCCATCTACTCTATTAATTACTTGTCATCTTCTTTGGTAATGACAACCGGATTAGCATTTTAGACTGTTTTTTTAATCAGTATAAAGCTTAACTTCAGTCACATGGCTTCAACGCTTGGTTTGAACACACCAGAAGGTCTTCTTTCTCTCAAGATATTAAAGAATATTTAAAATTCAGCATCAGAATTCTACTTTTTCCTAAAAACAGAGAGTTCTAAATTTTGTGTCAATTGTGATCAAGAATGCTCACTAATGCACCGGAGTACCAGATGTTTTTCAAAAATCAACTGGTTTATCTTTGTAGCATCTCTTATACCTGAATATTCAACCTAATGGGCATTCTATATTAAGCATTCAGAAATTCATTTGCTAAACCAAAATTTAATCGTGCTTAAACCACTCCCAAACAACTTCAAGTTTAACTATTTACAATTGCCTACCATACAACACTGTGAGGACGGGCTGGGACACAACTTGCAGGATAAAGCAGATTTTCCATTAATACCAAAAGAATCAAGGCCATATTCTTCTCTGACAAAATATTTAAGGAGGTGTTCTAAACTGTGGCCGCCTCACATATTAACCCTGCAAAGGGCAATGCAAATATTGAGAACTAATTTAGGTTACAAATAACAAATTTAACCTAAACGCATTATTACCTTCAAAAGAAAACAATCCATGGAGGTGAGTTCCGAGTTAATGTATTAATAGAGCTGTAAGCAGTCTTCAACTCTTTTACAAAAGAGTTAGACAAAGCCAGATTAAAGAAGGGCTAAAAACCAAAGCTAAGGCCGTTCTTCATTTGGGGAAAAATCCTTCTGTTCATAAAACTTAACCCTCTTGGCAGAATCAGGCAAGACAGGAGGAACCACGTCGAAATACGGGTGGTCTGACACTGAGAAGGACACCAGAAATGCACAACTGGAGGGAAGCAGCAGGGAGGATCTTGCCCATAAACATACCCCATACCCCTTTTTAGTTTTTAGAAGTTGTTAAGCTTTGAAGAAATCAGTAGAGAAATCATATTAGCATAAGCAAATGACTGAAGTCTTCATCTCTTTGATATCTTTTTAGAACAATCTTTGCTATATTATGTTAAGATTGATGGGGAAGCGGGACACCTGTGATCTGAGAAGAAACAGATGTATATCTACAACAGAAAATTAAACAGCTGGCCTAGATTCATTCAACTCTTTTGGACTTTACAACATTTTCCAGTTTTTAAACATCCACATTTTTGTTTCCAGATCATCATTCTTTGAAACCTCTCTCTTCAATCCACCACATTTTACAGGATTATGCCACTTCTTTATTACTTCCAGCCTCAAAGGAATTCCTGGCACCTCACCTGCTCCGGATATTACTAAGACTGGTAACAACCCCTAAAATTTCAAAGCTCTTACCCCCCCGCAAGCCCCAGGAAATCCTCCCTACCTAAAATTTCAAACACCAGGATCCTGCATCACTCCAAAATCAGTTTACGTCCCATTATCCTGACACATACTGAGGGTTTGTACAAGCCACTCCTACAGCTCATTGAAATTGGAGAGTTTCTACTAGCTCATTTTGTTGTTCTTCAGACATTTTCTTTTCCTAATTTTTGCTCTTTTGACAAACTAGGCTCCTGTAATGAATATGGAAGAAAAAAAGAAGAAAACCAGACTTCTTTATCCTCCCTATATGCAAACTCTGCTGGTAAGCAGATCACGACTGGTGTTTGCTATTAAATAACCATTTTATTCTAACCTTGAATTTGTGAAGCGTACATTTCAAAAATCACCAGATCCCTTGGTCTTTACCAACACTTCTTCCCCTTCACTGGGCATTACTGGAATTGAGGTGGAAGCCCTGAAGTCCAGGCTTGTGTGTTTCCAAATTATTCACTCCATACTTGAAGCATATTGAGAACAACATGTAATGCCGTAGGGATGACATTTTTAAGCACATTCATAAAGATGCATTACAGTCATCTACTCCACAGGCAGGGCATGCCAGGGCAGCAGGATTATTTTGGGGGCAGTGGACAGAAAAGGTTTCCACGGACAGAAGCAGCTGTAAGGTATGTAAGTGAGAACCGTGTGTTCTTTGCACTTCCCAGATCCATGTTTTTCTCACGGGAATCCAACTTACAGGTTTCAGTTACTTAATGGAAGATACCGGCAAATAAAGTGATTAGTATTTTTTTAAATCCTAAATTCCTATAAAATTATGTATTTCCACTTGTTTTCTTAAGGAAAGGTGCAGCCCCACATTACACATCATCAAATCTACAATAAGATTTACTCAAGGTGTCACTGCGCTCACTTCACATTCCTTCCACCTCCCTGCTACTCGATTTAGCAATTGATCCAACAGAGAAGGAACAGTTTTTGCCTCTCTCCCCCGGAAGCACACCATCACCAGAACAGATCACTGCTGGGGGGGCTGGGAATCCACTGGGAGGGAAAGCAGAGCAACCCCTTCCCATGACAGTTTCCACACTCCACCAAAAAAGAAGAAAAAAGACAAGAATGTGTTTCAAGAACGTGTTCTGAAAAATCAAACTAACAGACAAGAAACATGGAAGCCCAGCTTCCTCCCACCACCTCTGCCGCTTGCACTGACCCTGGGGCCCACTCAGTGCCACCAAGCTGCCAGGAGGCTAAGCCAGCAGCAAAAAGCAAACGATCTTCTGACAGCTTCAGGTACTCATCAGCCCAACAAAAAGTCAGATCAAGCGCAGCTGATGAAGGAGGAACACAAAGAATGACCTATCCTTTTGGTGGCATCCAGCTATCAGATTGTTTCTAACCTCCTCAAACTGCTTCCTTAGTTCTTCTTCCACAACTTAGGAATAAAAATCAGCATTTTTAAAAATAGACGTGTTAAGGATCTTGTAAGTACATCTGTACATTGAGCATTTATACTATTCAAGTTACTCTGATTAAAAAAAACAACCAAACAAAGGACCTGACTACCATATTAAACAATTTCTGACCAGACACGTACCAAGTAATCACCACCACCATTAACTAATTCACACAATGAGACTCACTATTTTTTCCTTTAACTAGTCTTCTTTCCAACCCTTCCATGCCTGAATCACATGCACTCCAGTGAGCACAACTGCAATGAATGAAAACACAATAAAAGCGACTTGGAAAAACGTGGCAATTATTACAGCATACCGATGGTATCTGAAGTGTATTCCAGTATTTGAAGTATTAGTAGCATCTAATAACTTACAGTCTCTTCAGTCAAAAACAGTTTCCAGAGTTTAATCCCACTACGGAGTATAAACTGTGAAAGAGAATTTGAGCGGGGATTTTTTTTTCCCCTTCTTTCCCCCTCCCCCCCCTTTTTAAGCTGTGACATAAACCAGTTTAAGTTTGCTTTGCTGCTGAAATAGCAAGTCCCATTACTTGCGAAAAGCACCTGGTATTTCTTCTCCATCCCCAATGCTGACATTAGGACTCGTGGCTACACAATCAAGTCAAGCCTGCAAAGCAATACAGCTGGAAACAGATTCAGAAAAAAAAAATCAGCTGATTTAATTCCCAGATCTGACTGGCTGTACAAACACTAGTATAAGGGAGAAAGCAGAACACATTTTCAGGAGCACAATTCTTGTTGGCAGCATGGACTTGGAACAGCTTAACAGACAGTTGTAAAGCCATATCCTAGATTATTTATCCAAACACTGCTTCTACTCTGCAGAGACTTGAGCACTTCCAGCTTGAAAAAGTAGAAAAGCCATTGACTCAGTAAGATATAAGCCTTATGTAAGCAAAAAAATATCATAAATAACACTAGTAATAGCATTAGAAAAGCCACTCCCTGATCTAGTCTGAACTAGCAGGCTTGTAGCTCTATGGTCTTCTCTCTTAATTTTACAAACACGTACATTGCATACAACTTACCTATTTATGACTCACAAAAGTTCAGACATAACTCATTTTAAGCCTTGGTGAAGACTGCCTGGACATGATTTTATTATTTTTTTTAAATAAAAGTATAGAAAAGGGAAGAATAGGGAAGTAGGAAGAATAGAAAGCTATAGACTAGGGAAGCAGGTGGGATAGCAATTGCTGTCCTATCACACCCTGCACAATTATGTTTCAAAAAGACTTTGCTATAAAGGTCTTCATGTTTCCCCTCATTCTGATTGGAAATACAGCGCAGGTTATCCTGCCAAACTTTTACTAAAGTTAGGCTACCATCTTAAACTGGTTTTCAGTTGACTTGCACGAGAGCAATTAAATCAACTTTTTATGAAAAAACTAACACACAGAAGTCCACCTTGAGCAACTCAGAAGTAAGAGTTCCTCCCTAAAAACTAACAGTTGTAAAGACATCAATGGAGAGGTAATACCGGGGACAGCAGGAGTCTGTTCTCTAATCCCTATCTTTCAGCGTTCATTTCCATGTAGCATTTGTAACCTCCTGGCGACCAAGTTTTCCTAACCTAATCTCCATTGAACTAGAAACACTTGTACTATTAAAGCTTCTTATAGTGAATCTGAAAGAGAAAAGGCCATATTCAAAGCAAGACACTGCAATTTCGTGCTCAGAATTATTACATTCTCTTCAAAATCTTTCTTTTGCCACCTCCAGTGAAGGTTAAAAATTCAAACTACTTATCACCTCCACAACTCCTTCTGATGCTGCAAGAAGTTAAAAAATTACAGGCTGATGAAGAAAAAGAAAAACCCCAAACCACAGTATTGACACCTGCACTGCACTTGTCTGTAAAAATTAAAGGCCTCAAAGGAAGACAAGACTGATTTCCCAAAGAAAAATCAACTATAGGTAATCCGTATTGCAGATGTGCGTTACAAACGTGAAGCTCAGCAAGTCACCTACGGTGGTGTTATTAAAATTCCATCCAGACAACAACATCTTGCAGTAACTATACAGTTTAAGAGAACACCTACTGCAGGTTGCACAAAGCAAGTATCTCGCCCTACCACAGCTTGAGGTTTAACCCTTCGACTACCGCAATGGCATTTAAATTAAAAGATCCAGCCACCAGGATGCAAGGCTGCAACCGCATCAAGAAGCAGGGTTAATATTTTACAAGCAAGCGCGAGGAGCAGCAAATCGGAACTCAATTTAGGAAGTAAATCACCAAAAGCGGGTTGTAGTGCAGCTTTGGAGAGAGCAGAACAAAGGCTGAGACTACCCCCGGCTGGGGATTCTCCTTCCCGGCCCAGACGTTATCCAACACGGGCAGGGGGACGGAGGCCGAAGCACCACGGCGCCAGCCGAGCTGCTGCAGCGGGAGGCACGGGGGAGCGGAGCCGGCCGCCCTCCGCGCCCCCTCGGGGCAGGGAGAGGGCAGCCCCGCCGGCGGGGTCGCAGCGGCAGGGCCCGGGACAAGCACCGCCGCCGCCCTCGGCCATTTTGTCCCTCTACGGCGCGCCCGGTCACCAGCCCAAGATGGCGCCGGGCACGCTCACCACGGAGCGCGCCGGCGGGCGAGCGGATAGAGCGGCCCCGCCGCGCGCCTCCGCCGCCTCCCCGGCCGCCATCTTCCACCCCGACCCCTCCGCTTCTCCACCACGTCCGCCGAGGCCACGGCGGGCCCCTCCCGCGGCGGCTCCTCCACTCGGGCCGCGGCGCCGCCCGGAGAGGGGCGGAGGAGGGAGGGATGGAGGCGAGTGGGGGGTGTCCCGGCCGGGCAGCGCACTCAGGCTCCGTGTATTACCCGCTCGCCGTAGTTCTGCTCCCCGCTGTCGCTCATCGTCCCGCCGCTCCCCGCCACCGGCACCGCCAAGCCGACCCGACCGGACCGTCCCCGGCACCAGCGCTCTC
>VWZL01001617.1:8310-21358 GCA_013396915.1 Stercorarius parasiticus
AGTAGATTTAAATTAAATAAATAAATAAATAAAAAAATTTAAAAAAATAAAAAAAAATAAATAAAATTAAAAAGTAGTAAAATTAAAAATTAATAACGTTTTTTTCAATTCCATACGCCCCCAGTTCACGCGAAATTTTTTATTTCCTTCCTTCCCCCCCAAAAAAGCGTCTGGGTTTTGTCCCCTAGCGTGCGACGGAACTCCTGTGAGACGAGACCGAGGGGAGACTCGTGTCTGACGGCGAACCTCGGCGACACCGTGCAGACAAACGGGTGAATTTGGGCTGCGACCCGGGGCGTCGGGCGTGGAGCCTGCGGACAGAAGAACCGCCCAAAACACCCCCCGAATCTCCCACGTTTTCCACCGTCTCGGAAAGGGGGGGGAAAGGGCCACTCACGCATTTTTGCCTTGTATCCCTCTGAAAAGAGAAACGGGAAAAAACGGTTATTTTCTGTTTCGTGTTACGGCTTCCTGAGACCCCCTCGGCTCCCAGAGCAAAACGAGCCATTTCTGTGCCGCGTGGGTCTTCCTGTTTGCGCCGATTATTACGATATTAACGACATACAACTATGTATTAACATAATTACACAGTGGAACTACTAGAGGTGAACACAGTTATTACAATGTAAAAATACTTAATGTAACGTAAAAATATTTAATATAATGTAAAAATACTGAATTATTGCACATATTTCATAGCTCCTCTCTACTTCATCTCCATTAGCCCAAATTTCCATAAAATTCCCCGAAGCATCTCAGAAAAAAGCACAAAGAATTAGTAAAAAATGAAATACAGGAGACAAACACAGACTCCTGTATTTTTCTCTCCTTCCAGAGCGACTCACCGAGCTCCGCAGCGAGTTCATCTGAAAGGGAAGGAGAAAAAGAAAGGACATTTTTTACTTGTTAATTTAAAGAAATATTTTTATCTTACAAAATCCCCAAGTCCACTTTTTGGGAAGGAATTTGATACTCACCGATTTTTCTGTCGCGTTTTTCTAAATAGAGGAAAACAATAAAATAAAAATTTGTTATAATCTATTTTTTTTCCCTTCCTATAAAAAATAGTATGAAAATACAGACCATGAACTGTGTTTTTTGGAAGGCACAGAAAAAATACTCACCGATTTCCGCAGACAGTTCATCTTAAGAGAGGAAAAAAACCCAACCAGTTTTCATTATTTTGACGATTAAAATGAGACTAAAAGCCGTGACTCCCAGCGCCGAGCTCCGTGGGGCTGCGGAAGGAGACGGACACGTACCGATTTTGGCATCGCGTTCTCCTAAACGTGGAAAAATAGGAAGGAAAAGGGGGAAAAAAAAAAAAAAAAGAAGTTATTCCTAATTAATCCTACCGAAACCAACCGAAATCTGAGATATCTGCAAAAATTTGATTTTTTTTTTTAAAAAATCGGACTTACCCAGCTCTGCAGTGAGCTCGTCTACAAAGAGCGAAAGGAAAAACGGCTTTAATTATTAACATTTTTTTTTTCCCCATCCCAATAAAGGCAGGAGGAACGACGCTTACCGATCCGCGCGCCCCGTTCCGCTGAAGAGGAAAAAAAAGGAAAAAAAAATAATTTTAACAGTTTCTCCCTTCATTTTTGTGGTTTTGCATCACCTACAAAGTGCAAGTTGACAATTCCCCCCGTAGTGTTGTTATTTTTAATAAAACTCATAATATAATATAATATTATTAGTAATGATTATTATTTTTACTTGACCCGTGATTTTTTTTTCTTCTAAACTGAGATAAAAAAAGAAAAAAAAAAATTCAAAACAATGTAAAAGACTAACGGGGCGGAAAACAACAATATTAAGAGTGGAAAAAAAGACAGGAAGGGTGGAAAAAATTAAATTAAGGGTGGAAAAAAAAATCAAATTAAAGATGTAAAACCCAAAAAGACTTACCAAGCTCTTCAGTGATTTCCTCTTAAAGGAAAGAAACAAACGAACTGATCAGGATTTCTGTGCCCAATGGGCTGAGGGAGGGCCGGAAAAAATACGCCCCCAAACCCGGGAAACGACACCAAAACCCACCTATTTTTTTATCACGTTCCCCTAAAAACAAGGGAGAAACCCAAGATTAAAAATAATTCCAAAGGTATCCGTTGATTTTATACCAGAGACAAGATTTTCTCCCAAACACCTTCTTATCAGTAATTTTTAAAATTAATTTGATGATCATTTTTTGAAATACTAACAATTATTTGAAATTTCCTTTCCTGTTGGCTGTCGTTTCCCTCTAGTTTTTGTGATATTAAAGTTTAGTACCCCAGGAACAAAGAAAACTTTCCAAAAAACTTTTGTTAAAGGCTAAAAAGAGAAAAAATTAAATAATCACTTACCGAGTTCTTCGGTGACTTTGTCTTAAGAGAGAGAAAAACACGGATTTCCGTCAGAATTCGTTTATTTCCCAGATATTTTCTCCTTCTCTGCCGTTATTTAACCACTTTGTTGTTAGAAGACCCAATTTTCCTCCACTTTTGCAGTTAAATTGTGGAGAAACGTCAAAAGCTGCTCTGGATGATGCAAAATTCAGGTTTTTTTTTTTAAATTTAAATGTTTAAAATTTTAGAATTAAAGTTTTCGGTATTAAACTTTGCTGGCCTTCGCGTCATTCATTCGCCGTGCTAACAGAGCACAAGTAACGCCAATTGAACGGAAGAGCTGGAAGGAAACGCTGGGTGTTTGGTGTTGGCAAAGGAAGGAAAGGACTTACCAAGTTCTTCGGTGAGATCGTCTTGAAAGAGGAAAAACAGAACATTTTCAGCGCGCGTTTAAGGGGGATTCCGTCAAATCAAAAGGTTTTTCTGCCTCGGCAGGGAGAAAACGATGCTCACCCCTTTCCAGGTCACTCTCCTCTGGGAACCAGAAAAAAAGAAGGGAAAAAATTAAATAGAACAAAAAATTGAATCAGAATTCTTATTAAAAAAAAGAGGAGGAAAAAATAAGTAGGAAAAAAAAAATCACAATTCTTACAAGCGAAAGAGAAAAAAAAATCAGAATTCTTAGCTTCTATTATTTTATATTTATTATTTTATCAAATAATATCTGGAAGATAATTAAATATCATTTATAGTAATACAAACCCGTGCCATTTAACTTTTTTAAAGGAAAAAACCCCACCAATCCAGCCGCGTCAGCCGGACACGCGCAAAACCCGACCCCCGCCTTTTGTCGTCAGATCTTACCCGGCCCCTCGGCAGATTCGTCTGCAAAAGGAAGGAGAAGAATTAATTTGGCGCCAGCAGCCCTCGAACCGAGGCTTTTTTAAAAAGAAAAAAAAAAATAAAAAAATCCCAATTCCTATAGTTCTTGTTTCAGTCCCATAATTAAATTGGAGTTTTAGTCTGGAATCCCAACACGGCATTTGTGCACGTATATATCTATATTTTCGTATATACACGTACGTACACAAGTTACTTCAATATATATACACACGCATGAATAATTATAAATAAGGTATTATTATAAACAAAATTATAAACAGGATTTCAAATTTCAACTTTCTCCATTTTTGGAGAGGGGAAGGAAAACGCCACTCACCGCCGTCCTGTTCCCTCAACTCCTCTAGGAACGAGACAAAGAAAAAAGGTGAAATGCGGGTTTTTTCCTTTTCTACCCCCCAGTTCTGAACAGATTTTAATCTGTTATTATTTTATTTCTAAAATTCCCCACTAGCCCTTTATCCACCTCCTTCCGTGGTTACGGCAAGTTTTGAGAAGTTTGAGAAAACACGAATTTTGAGATATTTTCTCAAAGTTTTGAGAAAAATCAAAAAACCCCCCAACAATCCCAAAGCAACGCTGTGAAAGGAACAAAGACGGCTTACCGAGCTCCTCCGACAGTTTTCCTTAAAAAGGAAAAAAAACACAAATTGTTTTAATTGGTTTTTCCTTCCCGAGGATGCCGGAAGGCGGGAGCAGGGGGAACCCAAGGTCCCCAAAACCCTCCAACAGGGGCAGACGCTTTACGCCCCTCAATTTAATTTTATCTATTTCTTTATTTCATAAAGAAACTGGATTCCCATCAATAAAATAAAACAGAATAAAAATTGAAGTAAAATTTAAAATAATGACACAAGACATTAAAACAAAAGGTAAAAAAAAAAACAAACATAAAAAATAAAGTAAAAAATTAAATTAATAAAATGAAAATAAAATGCTCGTCACCCCCCAGCCATCTCATTTCTCAGAAAACAAACGCAACACTTACTAATGATGGCATCCTGTTTTCCTAAAAATAAAACAAACAAACAAACAAAGGAACAGAAATGAATGAACTCCCATTTTTCTCCAATTTTACATTTTTTTTTGGACGTAAAGCTCGCCCAGCTCGGCACAGGCAACGCCGAATATTTAATGCTCTTTTTATTTTCGCAGCGGGGGGAAGATGCCCAAAGTCTGTGGGTATTGCTCCACGGAAGGGCACGAAAAATAGATAAAATCCGAGCGAGAAGGATAAAAACTGAGCGAAAATCTTGCAAATCAAAAGTGAACAGAAATTCTTACACCAATTTCATCGACTCATCAAACAGGACAGAGAATTCTGGGGAGAGAATCAGCTCTCCAGGACAATTTCCTTTAATTCCTGACATATTTCCTGACGTATTTTCTCCAAATATACCTATTTTTTGGAATTATTGACAAAATCGAGTACCGGCACAACTCTAATGGATTTTTGCTTTTTACGAATTTCCGCGTAGGACTTACGAATTTCCGAATCCCTCTCCTCTGCAAAGAGACAAAAAATAGGAATTATTACTAATTATTGGCGTTTTTTTCCGCGGAATTTCGGGAAAGCGCCTCCCGCGCTCTGGAGGTCGAAGTTACGGCCGGGGAGGGGAAGGAAAGGCACTTACCCAGCAGCTCGCTCAGCCGCCCTGACGGCAAAGAGAGATTCATCGGCTTAAAACAGAATTTAACAACACCGGAATTGTACTTATTCTACAATTTACGATTATATATTTCTAATATAAAGTCATTACTTTGTTAATTTTAATTGTTATATACAATTTATAGGCTTACAACATGAGTTATATAGATGACGTATAAATAATACGTAAAAATAAATTCCAAATGATAATTCTCACAATTTAAAAAAAAAAAAAAAAAAAAGGGCACTTACGAAGTTTTCTGTTACAGTCCCCTAAAAGGTAAACGGAAATAAACGATTATTCCATCGCTCGGTGTCTGTCCCGATTTTTGATTTCAAAATTAACGGGAAAATGACTTACTGACATCTGCAGTAAGTTCACCTGAAAAGAGAGGAAAAAAAATTAAAAAAACCTTAATTTTAAGACAATTTTTCAAGATTTTCCTGTAAAAATGAGGTAACGGGTGGCGATTTCCGAGTCCGATTTCCTCCCAAGAAATTAATCCAGAAATTTGCTGGGTGAAGAAATATTAAAAAAATCGTAAAACTTACCAATTTTTGTGTGCTGCTCGCCTAAAAATAAGTGAAAAAAAAAAATTAAAATTGTGTGTTATTTCCCACAATCTCTGCCTGTTTTCTCTCCGTTGCCATAATTTGGAATACAGGACAGTTTCTGCCCCCGCCCACAATATTCCTAACTATTTTGGGGTTTAAATTTCTCCGTTTCTGCCGTTAAGGTGCTGGTTTTTCACCAGGTCGATGAAAAACAGGGAAAAGGGCAGAAAGAAATTTGGGGGTTGTTTTTAGAATTGCGTTTTTCTAAATGCAATTTAATTTTCTATTCCCCCCCACCCTCGCAATTTAACTTTATTTTTCCCTGCAATTTTATTCCCCCCCCCAAGTTAACTTTTCCCCCAATTTAATTTTATTTTTTCCCAACAACTTTATTTTTTCACAGCTTTAATATTTTTTTTTCCATTTTTTCCCCAATTTAATAAAAACCGCAAAAGGAAGGAAATGGACTTACCAAGCTCCACCGTAAATATTCCTTAAAACAGAAAATGAGTTTAATTCCCCTTAGATCTTACTATCAGAAATTCCAGCGTCTTTCAACGCCGCCACCCCAACCAAACCCGGGGGAGGAGGAATTGGCACTTACTAATTGTCGCATCACATTTTGCTAAAAAAAAAAAAAATTAAAAATTAAAAAATAAAGAAAAATACCAGTTTTTAGCGCCTCTTGGCTGCCCCTTCCCCTTTTTTCCCCAAAATACAGGACAGAAAGTGACTTACTGAGTTCTGCAGAGAGTTTCCCTAAAAAAAGGGAAAGAAAAGTTGATTTTAAATAGGTGTATTTTGCTCCTCTCGACACGGTGGAAATTCTCTTTAACCTTACAAAGTGTTTCAGAAAAATAACGTAATGTTTGGCACAACGTATGACATCGGTAATGAAAACGTCAGCCTGAGGCTATAAAGTAATAAAATATAAAATGTGATTTTCTTTTTTTATATAATGTCAAATTGCGAATTTTTTTCACAATGGCGAAATGCAATTTTCATTTTTTCATAATGACAAAACGAGAATTTTTTTCCTTCATAACAGCAAAATGCCATTTTTTTTTTCATTACAGAAAAATGCAGATTTTTTTCATAATGACGAAATGTGAATTTTTTTTCGTAATGGCAAAACGTGATTATTTTTTTTTTTATAACGGGGAAATACGGTATTTTATTCTCGTGAGAAAAAGCACCAGTATTGGCAATACACCCAGTTAGGGGCGCTACGAGGGGCTGAATTCGGAAATACGGGGGAAAAAGAAAAAAAAGAGAAAAGTGTAGGGGAAAAAATTTAAAAATCTCCACCTCGACCCCCCGATTTCACGCGCCAGGAGGAGAAGGCACTTACGCAGCCTCGAGTCTCGGTCCCCTGAATGACAAAAAAGACAGAAAAAGAATAAAATCCAGAATTTTTGGTTTGTTTTTTTCCCTGCAGCACTGCCCTCTTCCCCCCGGACAACGCGTCTTGAAGCCAACAGCTCAACGACTTTCTGCCGCAAAGCTGATTTTCCTCGTTTTTCTGATTATCTGAATTTGAGATTTGATTTTTTTTTTTTAATGCAATAAAATCTGCATAAAATCACACAAAGATTTAATTAAAATAATTGCCCCAGGAGGTTCTGGACACAAACCGGACTTACCGAGCAGCGCAGTGAGTCTACCTGTGAAATATTAAAAATAAAAATAAAAATAAAAAAAAATCGGTATTAGATCAAGTAACGCGACAAAAATTGACTCCAAAATAGAGGTTTTTAAGCCTAAACCCATCATTTTTGTTTCAAAAAGAAAGAAAAAGGACTTACGGATTTCTGCTGCGAGTTTGGCTGCAACGAGAAAAGAGAATATTTTTGGGGTTGAAACATGGGAAAAAAATTTATATAAATACACATCTTCTTATTTGCCACTTTGCAAGGAGAGGGCATCGGGGGGCTCCTCCTCCCCCAGAACAAGGGGTTTTTACCCCAAAACCACAACAATGGATGACACTTACTGATTTTCCTATCACGTTCCTCTGGAAAGAGAAAAAGGGGAGGAAAAAAAAGAGGCAGAAATTATTATTAATAATAAACAAACGAATAATTTTAAATAATTACATTTAATACAATTATTAACATAAAACCGAAATATTATTTATTATTTTCCCCAAATATTGCCTTTATATTGATAAGTACACTTCAAAATTATGCTTTTACAAATGTTTCTCGACCTACAAAAAGAAATCTTCAGGTTTTCAGCCCAAAATTCCCTCTCCACTCCGCTTTCCCAGATAAAAGAGCGCCCAAAGAGGAATTACTTACTGATTTTTTTATCGCATTCCCCTAAAAAAAAAAATAAACAAGAAATAACCAATAAATACAGAGAAATATTTTAAAAAGTCAGGTTTGCTGAGGAAATTTAAAAAAAATAAAATAAGTTTTGTTGAGGAAGGAATTCCCCCCAAAAGCCACCCATTCCTAAAACCCCCCAAAATACGCTATTTTAGATTTTTTTATACTCAGCACTTTTGCATAATTAAAGCGAATTTTCATTTTAAGGGAATCAAAGCTTCCTTACCCAGCTCTGCTGTGAGTTTGCCTTAAATCAAAAGAAATAAAGGAATATTAGCCTTAAAGTGATTTTTATTTCTCCGCCGACGCAACCCAGGGTCAAGTTATGATCTACGCGCTGGTGCTAATGAGATTAACGAGCTGGTCATTAAGAAGAGGGAAGAGACTGATGACAACAGCGAAAACTTCAGGAAAACTTTAGGAAAACTTGGGCTGCCTTTATATTTGAGATAAAGAGGCAACACGTAGTTAAAAAGCCCAAATTTTGCATCTCGGCGCAACCCCAAAACCTCCCAGATATTCCCCAAATAACTTACGAACTGGATCTGAAACGCGCCGGAAAAAAAACGACACTTACTGATTTTTCTATCGCGTTCCTCTAAAAGAGAAAATAAAGGTGATAAATAAAATAAAAAGAAATTAAAAGAATAAATTAAAATATTGATGGTCAAGAAGCGCTCGCCACCCACCATCTGCCTCCAAATTTTCATTTTATTGGTGGTTTTCATTTGAAATTACGCTTTTTTTAAAAAATTAATTGACTTTATTTCTAGCCCAGATTGGATTTACGTGTGTTTGAGGGGAAAAAACAGTGAAATAAAGACAGAAAGGAAAGAAACCACTCACCAAGCTCCGCAGTTAGATTGTCTAAAAATTGTAAGAAATAGAGAAAAATAAATACTGATTTTTCTAAAGAACCTCCGAGGACGCACCGCACCCTCTTTTCCTGTCTTTGTTCAAAAAATAAAGACATTTTGCATCTAAGACTGGCCACGTCGCCCCGGTTTGCGACATTTACCGTGAAAAATGGGACAAATCGGAACTGGAAAAAGGAATTTTTGCGAAGTTTAAGTGTTTCGAGAAGGATTAAGTCTCACCAGCCCCAAAACTCTGCCCTACGTCGCGGGGCTTCGGTTCAGAAATTCCGCTTATTCTCTTCATTCCTGCCTTCCTGCTCAAAGCAACCCACAGCCCCCCTTGTTTTCTGTGATTTTTTTAAGAAATATAAATTTAAAATTTAAAAAAAAAATAAATTAAAAATTAATTTAATTAAAATTAATTTTTTACATTAAAATTTCAAGTAGAGATTTAAAGTGTTATTCAATCTTGTCACGCACTACTACGCCTGGGCGGTTTTTTTAAAAACAGGCGCGAGAAAGGGGATAACTCCCCGGAAAGATCTGCTAAAACACGACGCAAAGCTATAAAAAAATACATATTTGATAGGAGGTAAATCACGACTTACCAATTTCTTCTGTAAGTTCACCTTAAAATAGAGAAATCAGTTGGGACGTGGGTTAAAAAAGCGCTTGAATCCTCGACCTTACCATTTAGATGTTTGGCATTTAAACAAATAATAAATAAAAGGGCAGAGCCCACGCGGGGTTCATTAAACGTGAAATTCCCCCATCAGAATTAATTAATCGAAGATAAAAAAAGCGCGATACTTACCTATTTCTGTGGTTTGGCCCCCGCCGCCCCCCCAAAAAAGAAGAAAAGAAAGATTAGAAAAAAAAAATTAAATTATTTTTCACCGCTTCTATATATTCATTTTATTCCTAATATTAAAGAGACAAAATAATCTCCGCTTATTCTATTTATTTACAGGCATCTCCCGTTAGTTTTTAAAACTTTCTCAATTCTGCACTTTTTCAAGCTGAAATAGGAAAAAAACAGGCACAAAGTTGCTGTCAGCGGCCCCGCCCAAAGCACAAATACCGAGTAAAATATTTAATTTTTTCTTTTTAAAAAACGGTACACGTTTTGAATCCGGGAAGAAGGAGACTTACCGTTTTCTGTGTCGCATTCCTCTAAAAAATTAAAATAAAAATGAAAAAAATTAAAAATCACCATCCCCGTCCTTCTCCATCTCCATCCCTCCTCCACCCGTCTCTGTCTCCACCCTCCCTCCACCTCACATCCATCTCCATCCCTCCCTCCACCTCCATCCCCTGCCCCGTCCTTCCCTCCACCTTCATCCATCCACCTCCATCCCTCCATCCACCTCCATCCCTATCCCCATCCCTCCATCCATCCTCATCCTTCCCTCCGTCTTCAGCCCTCCATCTCCAGCCCCATCCTTCCCTCCATCTTCATCCATCTCCATCTCTCCATCCATCTCCATCCCCACGCCTCCATCTTCACCCATCTCCATCCCTCCGTCCACCTCCATCCCTCCATCTCCATCTTTCCCTCCATCTTCATCCATCTCCATCTCTCCATCCACCTCCATCCCTCCATCTACCTCCATCCCTATCCCCATCCCTCCATCCATTTCCATCCTTCCATCTCCATCCCTCCATCCCTATCCCCATCCCTCCAGCCATCCTCATCCTTCCCTCTATCTTCAGCCCTCCATCTCCAGCCCCATCCTTCCCTCCATCTTCATCCATCTCCATCCCTCTGTCCACCTCCATCCCTCCATCTCCATCCTTCCCTCCATCTTCATCCATCCCCATCCCTCTCCCTATCCCCATCCATCCGGGTACAAACGGAAAACCCGAAGGCTCACTTCCCATCCTCTACACAGAGGAACTTCTCCCATTTCCAGCAGCACCAAAACCCCCCCAAGCCCCCCCAGACCTCGCACTTACCAAGTTCCGTGTCGCTTTCCTCTACAGAAAATAAACCAGAAACATCTGTAGAGACGCGGCGGTCGTCGCTAACGCTGGCGCCGCGGAAACACGGGCCAATGACTTACCGAACTCTTGCGTTAACTTCCCTGCAAACGAAATAACGTTCATTCAAGCTTTTGGCAGCAAATTTTTACCATCGAGGGGAGGGGGAAGAAAAAAAAAAAAGTGACGCTTACGGATTTTTGCANCGCATTCCTCTAAAAAATTAAAATAAAAATGAAAAAAATTAAAAATCACCATCCCCGTCCTTCTCCATCTCCATCCCTCCTCCACCCGTCTCTGTCTCCACCCTCCCTCCACCTCACATCCATCTCCATCCCTCCCTCCACCTCCATCCCCTGCCCCGTCCTTCCCTCCACCTTCATCCATCCACCTCCATCCCTCCATCCACCTCCATCCCTATCCCCATCCCTCCATCCATCCTCATCCTTCCCTCTGTCTTCAGCCCTCCATCTCCAGCCCCATCCTTCCCTCCATCTTCATCCATCTCCATCTCTCCATCCATCTCCATCCCCACGCCTCCATCTTCACCCATCTCCATCCCTCCGTCCACCTCCATCCCTCCATCTCCATCTTTCCCTCCATCTTCATCCATCTCCATCTCTCCATCCACCTCCATCCCTCCATCTACCTCCATCCCTATCCCCATCCCTCCATCCATTTCCATCCTTCCATCTCCATCCCTCCATCCCTATCCCCATCCCTCCATCCATCCTCATCCTTCCCTCTATCTTCAGCCCTCCATCTCCAGCCCCATCCTTCCCTCCATCTTCATCCATCTCCATCCCTCTGTCCACCTCCATCCCTCCATCTCCATCCTTCCCTCCATCTTCATCCATCCCCATCCCTCTCCCTATCCCCATCCATCCGGGTACAAACGGAAAACCCGAAGGCTCACTTCCCATCCTCTACACAGAGGAACTTCTCCCATTTCCAGCAGCACCAAAACCCCCCCAAGCCCCCCCAGACCTCGCACTTACCAAGTTCCGTGTCGCTTTCCTCTACAGAAAATAAACCAGAAACATCTGTAGAGACGCGGCGGTCGTCGCTAACGCTGGCGCCGCGGAAACACGGGCCAATGACTTACCGAACTCTTGCGTTAACTTCCCTGCAAACGAAATAACGTTCATTCAAGCTTTTGGCAGCAAATTTTTACCATCGAGGGGAGGGGGAAGAAAAAAAAAAAGTGACGCTTACGGATTTTTGCATCCCATTCTTCTGAAAAAAGAGACAGAGAGAGCATTTAGCCCCCTCCTGGGGGTGGTTTTTTGTTCGCGCTGTAGGATTTGTCTTAAAATATGATTTTTTTTTCACCCTTTATTGACCATAACGTTCCCAAAATTACACCGGTTATGAGTTGAGGTGGGGTAGGATTTATGAGTGTAAATAACCTGCGCCCCCAGCCAAGAAAGGCCATAGAGAATGTGTATCAATGAGACTTGTTTTGATGGAAAAAGGCAAAAAAACCCCCCACTTACCGAGATCCGCATTCCTTTTCCCTTAAAAAGGAAAAATAAAGGGGAAAAAATATAAATAAATAGGTAAATGATTTTTTGCAGTGGGTGTAACCAGAGCGGCTCATCGCTCCGGAGTTAAACAATTCATATTATTTTCTTGAGCACAACTCGTTAACGGCCAAGAAAAACATCCAACTAAAAATATCGAGAAACCAGCCCAAAATCAGGCAGAGCGAGGACCCGACACCCCCCGGCATGGCGAAGTCGGGGGGTTGGGTGCCAAAGGAGCCGGGGCTCTGCAGGGGCTTTGTTTTATGTATATTTTAAGTCTGTAAAATATAAATATAAGGATAGTTTCCCCTACCTGACTCCATCATCCCGTTGGCTTCCCAACTGGAAGCGCCTCCGAGAGCTTCGTCAACCTGCTGGGACGAGAGGGAAGATCGTTAAAACATCGTTCCCGGGGACAACCAGACCTTAAAAAAAATGCACTTTCTGGGAAAAAATGCCAGCGCCCGGAATATTTTTACCCACGTGAGTAAATACAATTAGGGAAAAATCCACAGAGAGGCTTTTTCCCCAGTTTTTCCCCATTATTTGAGATGTTTTTCGGTCTACAGGAGGAAAAAGAGAGCTATAGGGGGGAGCTTTTTCTTCCCAGATCACTCAAACTGGACGGGGAAATGGTTACAATTTGATTTGTGTGCGGCTGGTCCTGCCCGTGTCCTCAGCGCGCCTGGAGCTGCGGGAAGGCAAAAAGAAGTCCAAAAGATGGGAAAAGGCATCGGAAACGAAGCGATGGAACGTTTATCGCGCGTTACGTGTTAACGACTTCTATAAACTGCAGGTTCTATAAGGAGCTACATTTGACGAACGCTGTTGTGAGGACCTCAATTTATAGAGAAAGATAAACTCAGCCAGGAAGGTGGCACCAGTTATTTCTGCAGGATATTTTCCTAAAAAAAAAAAAAAA